>WHPZ01572458.1:0-14463 GCA_016617965.1 Macrosiphum rosae | reverse complement strand
ATCAAAATAACATATTATACATAAAGTAATATAATAAAACGGAAAACTATTAAAAGTAGCTGTTTACAAAAAAAAAAAAAAATATTAACATTATAATTATAAATAATATATAATAATATAAATTATATAAAATAAAATAAAATTATACTGATGTTTCTTTCTTAAGCATAAAATAATATTTTATTATATAATACTGAAGAATATAATAGAATAATAACCTAATTTACACGACAAATTATATATTGATAATAATAATCATATAGTAACAATAACATAAAATAATACTTATTAATTAAATAAACCATGGATAAATTTTATTGTGAATCTTCTTGAGGATTTTTAGCTGATAATTTTTTGATTCTATTAGAAGCCTGTGCCAACCAATTTTTTAATGGTGTTTTTCTATTTCAATGTTAGTGAGATTTTATGAAGAAAATGGTTTCATTTGGGGAATAATTTTTAACCAACAAAAAACAAATCATTTGTTATTTTTCATTGACCATATATCTATATTTATTAATCCATTTATAGGCTTAAATACCTGTACCATCTATCACATAGCACATAAAGTTGGCCGAGACCTGAATTAATAGGTATACGTTACAGTGAAGAATTTCAGAAATGTTGGCAATGTAGCTTATGACTAAGTCGACGACTATAGTCTGTCAGTAATGACGGCGGTGGACACTGTCCAGACATGGTCGTTAATATTGTTAATCGGTGTGTATTTCCGATAAATTTAGTCAATGGTATTCGTCGGAATTCCTGAAGAATTTCCTAAAATGGCAATCGAATCATCGACCTTGAAACTAAAGAATATTACTTTTTATTTTTATTTTTATTACAAAGGTACTTTTTTGGGTGACGAACGTCTTGAGAATAAAAAAAATAGTTTATGCGAACCAATATAATAAAATTATATTATTCCAGGAACCGTCGCGACGTACAAATCTTACAAAATACATTCTAAATATTTTCCGTTTTTTTACATGTGGGGAGTACATATTAAAAATGTTTTGCAGTTTGACTTTTGAGAGTGAACAAAATAATATATTTTTTATAATAATAGTAATAAGTAATAACACTAGTGCTTGGAAGTTATAATGACTTTTTCAACTTTTTTTGGACAATCGTAGACAATGCTTTTCTAGCTTAAAATGTGTTTCGTTTCAAGAACATGAATCTATTCACATGATTTTAATTTTGCATTTGGTCATGATTTGTTAATTTCCACTATAACAACGATTTATTACAAACATTTTATTCAACCGAGATATAAAATAATTATCGTCGAAAATTAAAAAAAAAAATTAATGAAATTGGAAAAATTGGAAATTTTGTTATACCTACCTATAAATAATTCAAAAAAAGACAAACATTTTTTAAAATTGTAAGGTGTATTGAAAATGCCAAAAATTCGATATTTTATTTAGGAGTTATTACGATACCTAACGCCAAGTAAACATTATTTTTTGTATGTATGCATCGCTTACTCGCGTGTGTTATGTATTTTTTTTTACTCTCCACCAGACATTATTTTAATTTTTTGAACATTTTATAATAACCGTTTTAGATTTTAACTATAAATAATATAGTTACTGTTGTCGATAACCGTCGATAAGTTACAGCTATCATTCAGTGAAATCTAACAATTAAATATAAAATATAATATTAATATATTATACCAAACTAGCTGATCCCATGCACTTCGTTGCTCATTAAATGTACCAACTCTATATGACTCAAACTTTGTTCAATTCGTTATTATTTAATATTTGGTATATGGTGTTCAAAATGTATCATAACTTTTCCGTTGCCACGAATAAAAATTTAAAAATTCTGATTTGCAGCAGTATATTATCAGGTAGGCAATCTACCTGGGGTAGATAGCGGACCCCGTGCTGTTTGTACGTAAGTGTATGATTTAACTCTAAAGTATCAAAGTTATACCAAGTTTGTTGTATTCCACCTATGGTGATTAATATAATCAATTTATACAAAATCCTAACCTAACCTAACCGTACTAATAACAGATGAATAAAAAAAAAACAAATTTAACCATTTTTAAATTAGCCCGTCTTCTTTCCAGCAGTCTATAATATTTATAAATATTGACAAAAATAATAATACATAATATCAACAAACATGCCCGATTAACCATAATAGCAACCTATATATAATACACTGTTGGGCCACTGTTTTATTTTTTACATCCAGATTTCTTGATTTTCCTAAAATTTTCTTTCGTAAAAACCTTCTCCTGGCAATCACGTACATCTTAAGAACAATTTGAGCCAAATCCGACCGGCCGTTCTCGATTGATGAGGTATAACGACATTATCCCGCTCCATTTTTATATGTATAGATATAATATAAATCTTATAATATCGGAATATTACCGTAATTCGTAGTAATAGTCGTGTAGGTAGTCGATAGTTGCAAGTCTCAACAAATACTATGACTATTTTTAGTATACTTACCATCGGATTATGCCTATTACAAAAATAAATTTTAAAACTTTAAATTATTTTACAAATGCCTATAATTTTTGATTTCTACGAAATTGAAATTAGTTTCAATCCTACTAAATATACGTCAGTCGGAGATATTATGATCTGACTATAAGTCAAAAAACAAATCATGGGAGGTCACCTCCCGCACGGTCATTGGTGGTTGATCCGGTATAGAGCGGTGCTCAAAGGCGGCTTCACCAAAGGTCTATAGTATAAGCACTATAACCTATATATATTTATATAGTATATAACCTGTATGGCTATATAGTTTTCTCTTTGGCGGCAAAGACCTATTTACTGCCACCCCATAATATGTACCAAAGCCACACGTGGCTGTTTATATAGGTCTTACCGTTACATAAAAGTGTTAGTATTTCTTAACCCGTGATCGTATATTATTATTATAATATGGATCATCCCTTTTGTCAAATATAGGGTGGTTTATTGGGGGTTTATGTTTTCTAGGCGCGTCAACGTGTGGTCGCGTTCTCGAAATAATATAATATGAAATTTCGTTCACGTTCACAATGTTAGCTGTTAGATGTAGGTACGCTTAAATTTCCGAAAATTATCGAATTTCTACGAAAATTTGATTTTTATCTGTTACGAAATTTACGAAATTGATTTTTTAAGTTGTAGTGGCGTGTATTATCTTGTACATTATTACGTCTTTGGTAAAAATAATTTAGGTATATTATTAAATCAATGCTTCTGTGCAGTGCTTGGAGCACTGCTATTCTAAGTACAATTATTTCAAAGGTAGACACTATCAGTTATAATACTTTTCTACTAATCTAAATATTTATAGGGGAAGGGGGTTGATATTTGTCTCAAAGAAGACGACTTTCTACAAATCGCATTTAACTCTAATTTTTTCATTTTATTTCATATAAAGTTGTACTATGATTTGAAAAAAAAAGCTTGAAATTGTAATCATTTTGAATACATAAAATTATAAATGTTGATATTAAAATATAGAAAAATGGAGTTCAATGCTACCTGTTAAGTATTATCCTATATTAGTTTAAAAAAAAAATTACGAAATCTGGTAGATTTCACAGGGCAGGATCATAATCTTGGTTGAGGGTATTTTTGTGGACTTAGCATATATCTGCAATAAAGCAGTACCTAACTACTCTAAAATGCGATCGATAATGAACAATAGTGCCATCAGCGATATTTAATATTATAATAATATGTCTTATAGTCTATAGTCTATACATAGATACGATTAGTGATGGGCAAATTAACAGGAATATAGTTTCGTTAATTTCCCCACCGGGAATATTAGTTTTTAAATATTGATCATAGGTTTCAGTTTTAAATTTTATATTAAACTTATGGTTGTAAATGATCCAAATTACAGCTCGTTATTGATATTATGTCAGTTTAGATATTGTTATTTACTCTATAAAAAATAGTTGTGAAGTAACTATAATTTAATTTTTTAACTAAAATTTGTACAATGATCACAAAAGAAAAGATCCAATTTTCATTAAATAAACATGCTGAAATTGAAATACCGAACAACATAAAAGTAAAACAATTTTTTTTTTTTAAAGAAATTTCCCAAGGTGTTGGGGAATATTCGCTGTTCCTGGGAACATTCCTTGGGGAATATTCCCAATAGGACGTCAATAGGTACGATGCAACGAAGTGCATTTGTGGTATCGCCGACAAAATAAATAGCCACTATATAATTATACACACCTTACACCAGCCCACATAATATATTGTTGTACTGTACCTACCTATTTATAGCTACCTATATGGCTTTAATTACAACGCGTACAATAATTTATCTTTGATTAAACAACAACAGTAATCATAATAAGGGTGGCTGGCGGCTTTGTCAAAGGATTTTGGTCTTCCGAGCACAATAAATTGTTTTCCTCCCAGCGGCAAGGACCTTTTATACACCGCGCCGTTTCTCTGGCGGCAAAGACCCTTTATACACCATTTGTTTTTCTATGGCTGCATATTATATAAGAAAGCCTCACTCGTCTCACGTTTTACCGTTATAAATTACAAATGCTTATAATGACCGATTATGATGCGGATCGTCCCTTTAGTCGGTGATAATGATTAATGTTTTACGAGTTCACTAAAATATATGAACAACACATTGAACGCGTACCTATATCAATAACACTGATATAATAAATAGTTATTTTTGTAAGCCTGCTCGAGTAGAGTAGATACTATAAATGCCTGATACTAAAATAAACTAAGTTAATTTAATCACAATAATATTATAGAATATACCTAGACTAATAATATTTAATACAAGGCTCCTGATATATATTTTTTACCATAGCAGTTGAAAAATATTAAAAATACATAGGCCCAATTTCTTTTTATAAGCATTTAAAGTTCGAATTTTGATAACATTTAATAATTGTTTTGTAGTTGAAAATATATAAAATGTTCAACTTTTATAGCTAAGGATTGAAAATTTCAAACAAGGTTCTATGTAAATAGGTTATATATCGCTCAGAATAGTTTTTCTTATACAATGATATTATTACATCATTGAATTAAAATTTAACAAAATCTATTAGTGTGATCCAATTGTAACCTACTGTACACCTACTTGCCCACCTTTTATATTATTGAATTCCAATTTAACACATCCACTTATCCGATTTTTTCCCTTCAGTACTTTCAATCAAATTTTGATTTTTAAAATTTTGAATTATAATTTAAAACAGCGCTTCCTAACCTTTTTCCCTTGAGGCACACTAATCCCAACTCATATTTAGCCGCGACACACTTATCTCTGACTTATATATGCATACATTTTTTTTTTTTTTATACTAGACTTTCATCACATTAATTATAAATACCAAAGTAGTTGTATATCAGTATAATATTTCTAGCAAACAATTTAAAATGCTAGGATAGAAAAAAAGTATTATTATAATTATCCTAAATATTTAATTTATTGAAATGGAAAAACAAGATACATTAAAATTTTTATAAAAAACCTAATCTTAGTGAGAAATTTGGGACTGTTTTCCGAATTTTACGAAATTTTACGCAAATGCTTATTAATAGTCGTGAAATGATACGAATGATAATCGTAGAGCGAAAAGAAAAAATGTCAGTTAAAATAAAACACGGTAATAATAAATGTACTTTACAACAGACGACAAACGACTAACTGACTAACATTTTAAATTAATTAATAAGAAATAGTGAACAATATCCCCGATAAGAGAATCGTTTGAACTATTTTAACCAACTATCGACATTTTAAGTAAGCGTTTATTAATAGTTGTGAAATTTCGAGGCACACCGTTTGGGAAACCCTGCCTTAAAACCATATTTTCAAATTTCTTAAACTTTTTGTACTACCCAGTACCCACCTAAGGATTTCTCATACGAAGTTATGTAGAACCCTCTCATATTAGAACCCTCTTTTTTTTTACAGCAAATTATTTAGCGGGTGGTTTTCTTACAAAATATGTTTTGATTTCTTAACCCACGACCGATTATGATACGAATAATCCCTTTAGTCGGTGATAGTGATTAATGGTTTTAAGATTTATACGTTCACTAAAATATATTAATAACACAATGTACGCGTACCTATATCAATAACACTGATAATATTATAATAATAGTTATTTTTTAAGCATACTCAAGTAGTAGTATACTAATGCCTAATATTAAAACAAATTAGGTACTTTAATAACAAACAATATCATAAAATATAACTACCTACTTAGTAATAATATTATAGGCTGACAGGCCGTCTTCGCTCGGAATCATTTTCATATACAATTATTTTATATCTTAGAATTCAAATTTAACACTTGCAGATTTTTTCCCCTTTAATAACACTTTAACTCAGATTTTGGTTTTTAAAATTTTTAATTACTCCTCGAGATCGTATTTTCAATTAATTTCTGCTATTTTCTGTACTACCTAATTAAGGAGTGGCGATACAAAATTATTTTTTCAAACCAAAACCCTCTTTTTTTACTGCAAATTATTCAGCTGGTGATTTTCTTACAAATGTTTTGATTACTTAACCTCCGACCGATTATATTGCGGATAATCCCTTTAGTCGGTGATAGTGATTAATGGTTTTATCGAGGGCTTTCATTTTTTACGCTTGACACCCCACTCGAGTTACTTATTAATTTTGTTTAAGTTCAAACGTCATATTATTATAACATAAGAAACGAGTTATACGTTCACTAAAATATATGAACAATACGATGAACGTGTACCTATATCAATAATAGGTACTGATATTATAAAGAGTTATTTTTTAAGCGTACTCGACCCTTATTCCTAGTACATTTATTCAAATTCCTATTTTTAGAATTTTTAACTATACCTAAAGACTCATTCAATTTTGGATATTTCTTGTACTACTTCAGAATACCTCTATTTTATCTGATTTTTTATTGCAAATTATTTAGCGTGTAATTTTATTAAAAACTTTGATAAATCTAGATCAAAATTCTAATGAGTGGTTTTTGAGGTATTAAAATGTTTATCCCAAGAATAATGATCCTTAAAAATGGTTTTATAAAAATATAAGCTACATGTAATATTAACTATGTAATACCTACTTATTATATTTGGATCAGTATCTTAAAAATTATTTATATTGATGGATAAATTTATAGTAATTACTACATTTTTCGTCGGATAAACCCACTATCTTTTGTAGGTACACAACGTTATACAACTCAAATACTTGCTTGCAATTTGTTTTAGATACGTAACATTTTCAAAAAAATAAAAATAAAAATGAAAAGTAGACTATTTGAAAAACAGAAAGTTGTACTGTCACAGGATCATCTTTAAGTGGTACAAAAATGTCAAGGTTTCGAAAATATGGTTTTAAGCGTATTTAAAAATTCCAAAGATCAGAATTATAATATATTATGCACAATTTAAGTACGAAAAAGGGTAAGAATGCTTAAAAAATCATAAGTTCAGTGCTCGAAATAGCTACCAAAAATATACGATACCGCCATATAATACCAGCAGTGATATGAATATTATAATATGAAATACCATGTCTTATTGTCTATACCACAGTTATTCGCATACTGTGGGCCGCGGACATCGCGAAAAAAAAATGATTATACCCAGATTAATATATTATTTAATTTGTAACGTAAGACATTTAACTTCAACTATTTATGCACAATAATTTGTTTTGAAATTTATTGTCTTGACATAATTGATGTATTCAGTGTCGGCTTGGCGAACGTTGACGTTGAGTCGAGGGATCCCAATAGCACCATGATTATTGGATATTGAATATTATTATATAACATACCATTATAATTTATAATAAATACTATTATCATTTTATCAAACATTTCTAATATGAAGAAAATCAATTACACAATTTGAATCGCATTAAAATATATTAAGCTGTATAATTACTATATGGTATTATTTATATAATTTATTTAGAATTACCTATAAATAATTACTATAACCATGTAGTTAACTTAAATGTGTGTTTTGAATAAGTCATATACTTTTAAAATAATACAGTATTTTGCATTACTTATAATAACTTTTTTTTATCATTTTATGAAGTTACATTTTCGGGGCCCCTCCTGAATAAATGATCCGCAGCCCTTTAAGTACCAGGCCGACACTGGATGTATTTATGGCATAGAATATATTACAATAAATAGTAAAACATTGTCTTGTAATGTTTCATTGTTTTCATTATTATTTTTAATGTTCATATTATTTTAATTACTTAGGATATCAGTTCTCCAATTTCACCAATAAGAGGTTTTCCTCATTATACACGGCAATTGCGTTTAAGCTGTATTATATAACATATGGCCAATAAATTATTATTATTATTTAAATATTTACATAATTTACATATTTTAGATTCTGGGCGGAAAGATGAATGTATTGATTTTACAATTATGTGTGTCCGATTACGATAAGTACACGATAAGTAGTCGAAATAATTTTATGATTTTCAACTTTAGTATAATAATGTTATAATAGTAAAAGTAAAATTTCAACATCATCTTTTTAAAAACATTTTAACTTCAAATTCAGACGATATTATATATTATTTAAACAAAGCACTATGATTTTAGTTGTTCTGCTATGACTTAAAAATATTATTACATGGTACTTGAAACTTTTAAAATATATAGATATATGTTTAACTCAAAATTACATTTCCAAATGATTTTTTTTCAGCAAAAATTAATTTATCCTACTGCTGCATTATGGTAATGCCTAATATAGTGAAAGAAATTACTTCAATGACAATAATATCGTCAAGTGTACTATATTCATAGGCCGAGTCTCCGCTCAGTATTGTTTATCGCCGATGATTTCATATAATTTAATTCAAATTTAACACACACTCTATCCATTATTTAGTGACTTCTCTAGACGCCTGTTGTACCGCAGATCCCATTTTTTTTATTGCTATGCCCATGGTAATTCGAGAGACACAAAAATATATTGTGAAGAGATGAATTAGCTGCGTGGAATGAATATGTTTGAATGCATCTGGTTTGTACGTCGTGACGCCCCAAAAAACGTGTCATCGGGGACGTCAATGAAAAAACGGATATAATTTTTACTTACAATAATGAGAGTGGCAGCAGCAGGGTGCTTTATCAAGGTTTTTCGATTCTTATATTGTATAGATTTTTCTCCGGCAAAGACCTTTTACTACAATCATCAATTTTCTATGGCAGGACACATAAGAAGGCCACCCGTGTTTCGATTTCTTAATCCGTGATCGTAATATAATATACATCATTTTTGTCGGCGATAAGGGTTTTATTGGGGGTGTTCGTTTTCTATGCCAGGCAACTCCTTGTCACTATATTTTATATTTATAATATTACTATATTTTATATTTATAATATTATAGAACGGAGGACTTATAGCCATACAAAGCCACCAAACGTGAATTCGTATACCCAAAATATACATTTATTTGAAAAAAGAGAACCGACGGGTAATCAGCCACCCACCCACCCATGTTGTAAAAGAAGTTTGATTTACACAATGATTTTTATAACTTACGACAGTATTTCGGAATTTTAGATTCTTAGTGGAGCGATAAATGTATTGGTTTTGCAATGATGTGTTTCTTTTGTGCCCGTGTACTCGATATGTAGTCGAAATGCTTCAATTTTCAACTTCTGTAAGTTGTTCATTGGGAAAGTGAATATTGTTGGTGTAAAATCAACGGAGCCACTGCTCAAAAAGACTGCTTTTCCACACCACTGATAATGACAATACATTCTTAGTACCTACCCCATAAAATATAAATATAATATACATTTTCATATAAATATAGGCATGTTTTCGCACTAATATAATATTAAAATATAATTTTTTTATTGTTTTTATTTCTATGAATATCAATACAATTTTGTTTTTGGGTAAAAATCTTGAAAATTTAATACAAGGCTAATAATATTATATTGTTTCTATGATATATGAAAAAATATAAAAATCCTTTTTCAAAATGTTTTGTTATAATAGCGTTTAAAGTTCAAATATTGACAAAATACGTAAAAGTAACGAAAATATGCAAATTATTTTGACCTAGAAATTCATAAAAATTTTCTTTTTAAATCAAAGTTTTGAAAATTTAATACAAGTTTCCTCTTAAGTTTTTTACCCTTATCAAAAAAAAAAAAGAAGTCTACAAGAAAATAAAATAAAATTTTTATGAGAGGTTGAATTTCAAATGTTTACAACATTGGATACTCGTTCGATTTCTCATGTAGCGATTTTCTTATTTTGTTGTAATTCAAAAACGAATAAACTTAAACACTTGATATTTATATCATATGTTTATTTTATCAATTGATACAATTTTCAAAATATATTGATTCGTTTAGAGCTGTTTACGGACATTTTCTGTTTACAATATTTTTAGTTTTTTTCCTATAAATGTTAATAAAATTGTATTCGTGAAAGCATGGTTAATACAAAGCTCCTAATATATTGTTATAATATTAGTTGAAAAATATTAAAAGTACATAGACATATAAGCATTAAAAGTTCATTTTTGGACAACATTTAACAAATTTAAAATTAAAAAATGATTTTGTTTTTAAAAATGTATAAAATGTTCAACTTTTATACCAGAGGATTGAAAACTTACAACAATGTTCCACGTAGGTAAGTATTTTATTCTGTAAATAAAAAAAAATCTCAAAAATATAAAACACAGATTTTTTTTTATGGTTAATTTAACTTCAAAATTGATGGAGATTACACTTTAAATAAAGAAGGAATGATTTAAGTTATTTTGTCGTAATTCTATAGTACTAATTCAACTTACCGGCTACTGTATTAATAATACGTAATAACAATATAAATATAATTTAAAATATTTATACTGACCGTCACCGCTCAGAACCGTTTTTCATGTACAATATTATTGAATTCAAATTTAATACCATCCATTTTACAGTGGCCCACTTTTAACCCACTGTACAGCAAAGCGACATCGACTTACCCACCTTTTTCTTTCTTTAACCTAAGTATATATTTTATGTGCTTAAGACGAATGTGTGATTTAAAAATTTAATATATTTTGTTTTTCTATACATTAAGTTTTAATTTAGTACAATTCTTGAGCTCGCGACTAGCGTCGTATTGCCGTATAAAACAATTTTTACGAAATTCACTATAATAGTTATATCTACTATAAACTGCAAAGTAGTTATATCAAAACTATAATCACATAAAAATGCAAAAAAAACACTGAGGTAACTTAGAAAATTCACCAAACGCGTGCATTCGAATAAACAAGATATGCATTTATATAAAAGTTATTTAGAGATGAAGAATTTACGTAAAAAAAATATCTGTAAATTTACCAATAAAGTGATAAGAATTGTAAAATAGAATCTAAGTTTAAATAACAATATTTCTTAGAGCTGATTCTTCTTCATTAGTAAATACGATTGTTATTACCAGGGCTCAGGACTTATAGCACTTAAAATCATTAAAATAAGCGCTTACAAACATCATTATAAGCACTCAAATAACATAAAAATAAATAAAATAAAAACATAAATTTAAGCAAAACTATTTAATCGAAAAAAAAAACCTTTCTTTTTACATGATAAATTCGATAAAAATAATGATTAATAAAAGATTCTAACTAAAAAATAAAAAATAAATATTTATATTATAAAAAAATTCAAACTTCACTTTCGTGACATTTTGCGTAATTGTTTATGGATTTTCCGAGGGATTTTCTTAAAAATTAAATGTAAACGTTATTTACAAATAGTCGAAAAAAAATAATTTATTAATTAAATCTTATCGTCATTGTTGCATTTAATTTTAACTCTAACAAAAACCACTTTGCAGGATAAAACCATAACAATTAGAAAAACTGGTCAAAAAAAGCAAAAACAACCAGAAAAACTGTTAATAAACATTTTTTTTAAAAATCATTTAAACAAACAAAAAAAAAAGAACTTTCCAATTTCATAAATTAACGTTTTGTAACACGACATGCACTTCCATAGCACTCTGCTACATTTTAATTCAATCCATAAAAATAAGGAAATGCTTTACATCCTGAGCCCTGGTTATTACCTACTATTGTTATATTCTTAACAAATGTATTTTTTTCTAATAATTACAACACTAAAGAACTAAAAATGGATATATTATTCTTCTGGATCAGTACATACTACGAATAATTAAATATTCATAACACAATTAATAAATAATTAAAATAAATTTTTCAAAATTAACACAGCATTTCATTAAATGTTTTTATGTTCAAAAGTCAAAACATTTATATTTATTGACTTTTAACCATTACTTATCTACAGTGTCGAGTAAATAGAAAATACATAATTATAATAATTATCGTATTGATATTGATAAAAAAGATATCACTTTGCAATTAGGGATAGGCGATTATTTTAATTATTGATTAAGAGACACACATCATATTCCTTAGATAATGACATACTTTAGTTATCTGTACAAACTTGTTTTCAGTGATATCTTTAAATTCCGGTAATACGACACCACGTCGTGAACGATTATCTATTCAATAATGCAATATCAATATACGGCAAATCAATCTAATCGTCTTATCAGCGATCTTAAAGCACTTCTATACTCCGTCCCACGAGAGAAGCAAGGAACTCATCTCGCGGTTTAACTAACGGTCGTTGTGACAAAAAAAAAAAAAATGTACCTATTATTTTTATGTTATTTAGTATTTCAATTTCAGTATATGTTTATTTTTATTTTTTCAACGTATAAAAATGAAAGTTGGATCTTTTATTTTGTAATCATTGTACAGATTTTAATTAAAAAAATAAATTATAGTTACTTAATAACTTTTTGTTAAAGAATCAATATCTAAACTGACATAATATCAATAAAGAGATGTCATTTGGATCATTTACAACCATAAGTTTAATTTAAAACTGAAACCCATGATAAATGTTTAAAAACTTATTATATTTAAGGTTGAAATTCCCGAAACTATATTCCCGGGAATTTTCTCATCACTAGCTTGGGCGGCGGCGGCGGCTCCTGCCCGGGGCGCCATTTCCTTCACTCAAACATTTCGGGTGGCAAAGTTGTATAGTACTAAAACAACAAACTATGTTTGATTAGGAGAAATAACGCCACAGGTCGTTAAACGCCGTCAGCGACATCGCGAAACGAGTTCATCCTCTCACCGAACCGAGTATAGGAAAAACTAGGTGCCGGCGGGCGGTTAGAAACCGTATTTTGAAATGAAATAAAATTGTATAATTTGGTTGAACTATTTAATATAAAAAGGCCAGTGGAGAAAAAAATTTATATAATCAAGGTAAAACGTATTGTCTCCAAAAGTATAAAATTGAAAAAATATTCCCCAAAAAAAAAACTCAAAATATGCATTTATATACAAAATAAAATTTCAAAACTAGATTCGTGAAAGCATTAAACGTATATAATGTGTTTCGTACTCTGCTATTTTTGTGACCTTGAAAAATAATATTCAAATGCTACAAGTACTCTTCCCTATTTATTTATCTGTTATGTTTAAGTTTACTTTTGTTATAATTTTGTGTACGGTGTAGGTCAATTGCACTTTCCTGTAACTTATGACCTCTGTGCGCATAGGTAGGCCGTCATTTTTGTAAAAAAAATATATGTTGAATTAAAATCAAATATACTATTATTTTAGTTTGACTAGATTCGTAAATCGGTCGTTATTTTCATTCGCAAAAAAACATTACAAAATTATTGAAATATTAAATTCAAATTATTTAAAATATAATTAATTTTAAATCTAATTATTTTTGACTTTGATGTATATAATATACCTACTCATATTATGTCACTTTGTTATCGGTTTATCAACTGATCGTTTGCAACCTGATGATTATTATTTTACCGTTAACTGCAAAACTCGGTTTTAACATTTAAGTTTTAACGAAAATTATACTCAACAAAAGTATATAATATCGAATATATCTATGTTTTTCCCTTGTAAATTCATCGACGTCAATCGGGAAATGGAGAGTAAAAATACACACGTGACACTTCACACTTTTGCATGCATAGGGACCGCCCGTATAAGTGTATCAACAAGTGTAATTAAAAATGTTTTATTTTTTTGTTTATTTAATTTATGTTATTATTTAAACTCTCTGTTCATATTTGTTAATATAATTTAAAATGTAAATTAATTTTGTCGTGTAAAACCCATTTTATGAATATTAATATAATTGCCTCTTTGTCAATAGGTATACCTATTTAATATTTATTTAAGACCAGAATTTCGAATACTTAAGATTATATAACTTTGTGTAGGTACCTTCTAAGGACATAATATGTCTATGGTGATGTGTTAAGGATCAATGGGATGCTTCAATGATTTAAAAATGTTATTAATTAATTTTCATTCATCAATATAAATAATTTGTAAAAATGATCA
>WHPZ01572450.1:0-10524 GCA_016617965.1 Macrosiphum rosae | reverse complement strand
CTTTAAATGCTTATAAAAAAAAATTGTGACTAAGGATTTTTAATATTTTTCATCTGCCTTTGAAACAATATACTAGGAGCCTTCTATTAAATTTTCATGCTTTCGCAACCAACAAATAACATTTTATTGATATTTTTAGAAAAAAAACTAAAAAAAAATGGAAAATGAAAATGTCCCTAAACAGTTCAAAATAAATCAAAATGTTTTGAAAATTTTATCGTGTATAGAAAATGCTAATATAAACGACCAGTGAAAAATCCATGTATCTACGGTCTTTCGTTTTTGAATTACAACAAAATAAGAAAATCATTTACTGTCATTTGTTTTATAGAGTTACACCAAAAACCCAAATTGATTTTGTCAAAAACTGATTTTGCTTAAAAATGTCCGGTTTTCCTAATTTTTTTTTTCTGTGATTTTTGAAAACGACTAGGAATTTTTTACTTTTGACCTCCCAAAGTTCCAACTAGATTCACTTTCCTATCAGAAAAAGATACTGTTGAAGCAAATCTGAAGATTTTTACTGTCCTAAAAAGTGATGACAAACACAAATATACAAAATAAAAAAAAACACATCATTGTAAAATAAATACATCATCGCTCCGCTCAGAATCTAAAATACAGTTGTTTTTATTTTTTTTTTCGAAAATGAAAATAATTCACAAAGTGCAACTTGCGTATCAGCAAAAAAAAATTCAATCTTGTATGTTCTCTGTATAATTGGTGATATTTGTAAACTTGTATTTATATTATATTTAAATCATATTTTACGCAACTCTATTCATACTAGTTTAAAATAGTAAAACACTTCAAAATGTTTCATTATGTTTTATTTTTTAAATATAATAACTATTTTTGAAATTAGGTAGATAGATACATAATGTGCATACTAGATACTTATTGTTTTAGCTGTATTAATATAATTAATATGTAATAGGTACTTAAGGTACTTTAATAGCATAATCTCAATAATAATAATTATTATTAATTTATCTTGAAACTTGAATTATATTATGATTATCTGAAAATTAAATATTTTTATTAAAACCCCTTGTAAGTTATGCATAGGCAATAGATTATGCAGAATTCAGTTACCTGCCTTATCAGAATTATTGATAAGTGCTAAAAAACACAGAATAAGATTAAAAAAATATTGAATAATTCATTCTGTGATAAAAGATCAGCTTCACAGTTCACAGGCATATATTTTATATTTTTTGTCTATGGTTTCAAATTTCACTATTTTGAATTTCTCTTAATTTTCTGAAAGCAGTTTTACTTTTTAAACCCAACTCTAAGGTATATTTACATATTAATATTATATATGTTTATCTGTATGTGTGGTCCACTGAAAATTTTTTGGTTGGCATAAAATATGATCAACAAAGCGCTGAACTTGAAACAAGTGAGTGAATACTAAATTTACCAAATTGTTAATGAGATTGCGTGCATTAAATAAGATTTATCCAATTTGTACTAATTCATTAAACGGATTTACACCATTGCTGCCTCTGTACATTTGGTTACTATTCATGAATAAGGCACATTAAGAAGTGGGTACTTACCAAACATAGGTACCTAATACCCATTTAATATTTATATATACTATAATATAGTGAAACCTCTAAATACTGAACACAAATTTTGCCTATTTGTATACTATTCAATGGGTTCAGTTTGTAGAGTAATTGAGTAGTTTGTACTACTTATAAACTTACACCATTTGTATGGCTGTTACTTGATTGAGTAAAGTTTATCATTTTCACGACCCGATTGAACACAGATACAATCAAATATTGAAATCCTAAGAATTATACAATGTTACGATAAGGTAAACAATAAAATTAAAATACTAAATACTTATTTTCCACTTTTCATATATTTCAATATAGTAGTCATTTTTGTCTGTGAAAATTATATAAATTATTTATGGATAACTTAAAAAAAAATTAAATTAATCACACATGTTAAAATGGTGCTCCTAATTACTAATAAATATTTTATTAAATCATAAGTATTTTTATTTTTTTAATATTCATTGTAGTATTGTCATTATGGTTGCATTCATTTTTTGCCTTTAATACTCATATTTACCTATGTGATTGTTAGTTTATATTGATAAAATTATTATTAGATGTAACGAGATGTAATATAGGCAGAGGCTGACAGAAAGTCTCTGTTCAAAATCTTATTTTATAAATAATGATTTATAACATATACATTACAGTGATCTACTCATTGGTGGAAATCTAAGGGGGCTTGGCCCCTTAAAAGTCCGTCGAGCCCCCTCCTTTTTTTAGTTTTATAAGATCAAAGCCCCCACCTTAAATACTTGGCTTGAATATTTATCATTATCTCATTACTCCCTAACCTAAGTCAGTCCGTAACAGACAACAGTATATCAAATGTTTTATAACTAAAATGTTATGTATTTTTATGTTCTAGTTTATGCTACGTCAGAAATCGTTAAAACTGTATAGAGAATTTTTAAAAACAATTAAGACTATACCATTAGAAAGTGATAGACAGCAATTTATTAATTGGGTAAAAGAAGATTTCAAAAAAAATAAATTTGAAACTGATGAGGTTTGTTTTTTATATAACTATTTTTAATTTAATTTAAAAATAAAATGCTAATAAAATGCTAATCATTTTAACCAAATCTAGTTAAATTATTTAAAATCTAAATTTGATTGATTGAAAAATGTCGTATCATTGGTTGATCAAACATGTAAATACAAATTTTATTTTATACCTTTTCATAATACACAAGAATTATAATATTATAATATTTATAATATTTTATTATTTGTCTAATAGTAGAGGCAGTAATACCCCTTGTTATTTAGTTTTGTATACAATTGTGTTTGTACAATCTATATTATATATAAAAAAAATAGTTGGTTATAACTCATAACTTATAAGTTTATCATCATTTTATTTTTAATAAACATTTTGACTACATTTTATTTTCTCTAATACATTTTTATTCATATTTATTGAATTTTTGAGTTTATAATTAAATTGAATAGTTTTTTTTTTTCAGTATTCTATAAAAACTTTACACAAATACGGTGAAAAGTCACTGACGGATCTAAAACTCAACTTGGCTCTCAGTAGTACAAAAATATCGTGAGAACAAGGTAATTATGGAATTTAAATCTCAAGCTGAATCTGGATTACAACTTTTAGAAAGGCTTGTAGCACGGCCCATTATTAAAGATCTAACACCTTTATTACCAGAAGAATTGACTAGTGAGACCATAGAAATAATTGGAGATGCATCAACAGGAAAAACATTATTTTTGACCGAATGTATTGCCAAATGCATCATTCCCCAAAATGCGTGTGGCTTAGATACAGGTGTTGTTTACATTGATCTAGACGGACAATTCAATATCACCAAACTAGTTAAAATCATTAAGCGTATAGTTAAGAACGCTGATGATAATTTAATTAAGGCTTGTCTAAATAAATTAACATTGATCAATTGTTATGATAGTCCAACTTTGTATGTTACATTTCAAAGATTAAAACTATTTCTTACTGAACAGTCTCAAGTGGGGTTGGTTATTTTGGATAGTGTTTCTGCAAACTATTGGCAAGATTCAGTATCTGGTGGTGAAAAGTATATGGATACCTATGTAGAAAAAATGATATCATCATTGAAAATTTGTTTGGAAGATTTTAAAGTACCAATTATGTTTACTAGACAAAGTTATTTTCAGTCTAAACAAGGTGATTCTTTATTAGATTGTGTAAATCGTAGAATTCTCTTCAAAAGGTTGGGTTCTGATTTTTTTGCAACTATAACAAGAAGAAATGTAAACCTTTGTTATAAATTTAATATTAATGAACTGGGAATTAGCGAGTTTAATTTACATGTATAGCTATACATTATATAATATATATACATACATTTTTAATATTATTGTAAATTATTATTTAAATGCCCATGTTAAGTAATCGTACAATTATTGAATAAAATTTATATTCCTAAATTTGTATCATTTTTAAATCATGCCTTATTTATTTTATTTAATTTTTTTAATTTTCTGTATAGGTAAAATTACAAAATGGCATTAAACATTGATCTAAGTAATACACAAAATATTGATCAGATTATTAAATGTATACAAATTGGTTGTGTACCAGAAGTAACAAATAATGAAAATGATTTGGCTAATCGTGATAAAGCATTATTGGCTCATCTAGAAATTGCAAAACCTATATTAAATAAACTTAGCATTTTGTTGAGTAAACTCTTAAATAATGATGTAGACCTTCAAATTAAGGTTCAAGACATACTAAATCCTTGCTTATATTTATGTGGTGAACATAGCAAATCAAATTTAGCGTGGAGTGACGAAGAAAGCCATACATTAATGAAATTGTGTATTGAAAAATTGTGCAGTCTCATGCATTATGTAAATATTGAAGAATTAATTACTCATTTAGATGTTTCTAAGATTTTTCTTGGTTTGCAATGCAAATTAGAAAATGATAATTGGAAAAAATATCCCGCTGCTGTTGAGTGTTTTATATGGATATTGAAATACTTAAAAGTAAGTTAACATTATAAAAGATTTTATTTAGCAAACATTTTTGTTTACTTAAATGGATGTTACATCAGCATGGTATTGTCTTCGTCTTATAAGCGTGTATAGAACATTTGTATTGTTTATTTTAATTTGAATATAAATTGACCAATTTTTATAAATATTTTATCGGAAGTAAATTATCTAGAATAGGCTTTTATTGATATTTAAATTTTAAAGTGAGTTAGTTATGTAGCTATTTTATAATAAATTATAATTTTAAAATTATCACTTAAAACACAAATATCAATAAAAGCCTACAACATATCCTAGATAATATTCTTACCATTAAATCTGACAGTCGTCCAATTTACTAAAATAGTTAAATTAACAAACAAAATAAAAATGAATTCTTCTGAATGCAAATTTGCTATGTCGACATTTGTAACACATGCAGGTGAAATGTCCTTTTTAGTTCAACATACTTTTTGTTCTAGATGCCACATTTAAATTCTTTATTATACTTGGTGATGCCATTACCGTTAAATATGTTTGATGATTACCAAGATTCAAGTATACTTACGGCTTTAGATGCTTTTCAACACATCATTACTAATACTGTTAGTATAGGTTTTGGTATATATATTATATCTAATTCAATATCACTGTTACCAAAACAGTACACTTTAAAAATTCTATTGCTTAAAAACACAAATTGAAAACATTAATTTTATTTATGTTTAGCCTTCTGTGGAATTAGCAATGAGTGGCTACGACATTGTTTTACTGAAGTCATTAGAGACTGGTCTGCGTTCATTTGAATATCATCTAATACCCAATTTAATGAATTGTCTTTTATCGCTGACTTCGAAGATGCAAATGAAACATTTAAGCAACAAAAATTCTTTGGAGGTAAATGTCTTATAGTATTATTTAAATCATGTCTTACTATTACTCACATGATTGATCTATTAATTAGTGGACAAAGTTTGATGATGTTATGAATATTTTACTCCCACGAATGGAATTAGAACGTAAACATGACCCAATCGTGTGTTACGCATCAATTTTTCCACTTGTTTTGGAGTCAACTGGATTTGCTTGCATTCGTTGGTCGGAGCGTTTGATACCATTATTTTCAGAGTATGTTATGAACAGTCAATCTACTTTTTCAACAGTAAAAGTAGGTTAACTATGATTTAACTTAAATACTGCTTCCACTAAATCTACATGCAATATGATATAATTTATCTTTAGGCAATTGAAGTATTTATTCAACAAACGTGGCCAAGACGGTGTTCTCATTGGAAAGTGTTGCTAACAATATTGATCAAAGCACTATATAATGAGGATAAAAGTCCTGTGCAGCCTAATAAAGAAAATATTATAGTAATTGTAGAATGTATTAGAACATTAGAAGCAGCAAGACCTGAATGTACACGTAACATTTTAAATAAATTGAAAGAATGTAAAGAATTTCAATCAAAAATTATATTTAAAGAATATTTGGAAATGTTATAGCTCAATAGTTGTTAGTTCAAATATAGTAATATTGTTGTGAGTCACAAACAACTATACAAAGGTTTTTTTATTTACAATGTGTACATGTGTTTATAAAATAATAAAATATATTAAAAAACCAATATAATTCCAACTGTGAAAATTACTCATCCACCCTCTGGAAGCAGGTCAAACACAACTATTTGTACATATTTGAACAAAAAAGAAAACCATTGTTTGTATAACCATATATTATATTTATATATATTTATACTTACAATAAGGGTACTGTTGTAATACTTACAATAATTTATTTTTATTTAATTCTATAAATACAAACAAGTGAAACAACCATAAAAACTCTCAATTATTTTAAAACAATTTTGATTAATATTTGTATTATAAAATATTTACAGATTTCTGTACAATATTCTAGTACTAGAATTATTAAAATACAGTCATTTTTTTGTGAGTTTCTCTGTATGTATGTTCTTTTTTTATAGACTTTTCTTCATCTCTCAAGTGTGAGAGATGATTATTAGCTTCGATCAATTTTTGACTGACCATATTGTGCTGCACAGAACCAGATGTACTTCGGCTTAATGTATGATTTAACTCTTGTATATTTATTAATTGTCGTTTTATATCTTCTTCTGTTTTCAAACTTCTAACATTCAAATCATGTATTGTAGAACTTTTTAATTTCTTTTGATCCATCACGTTTTTATCTTGATTTATGTTTTTTATATCTACACAAAATAATGAATTAAATATAAAATAAAATTGCCACATACTTGTATTTGACCCGCTTACTAAGTTGATTATTGAGAAACGTAAAAACATCTGGAGGCTTTTCTAATGATTTCTCATAAGATTTCTTCATACATCTTTCAAGTCTCAATTGTTGTTTCCGTTTTTTACGTGCATCTTGAATTTGTGCAGTATTATTTACAGACATACAGTGATCTGGAAATAATGAAAACATAATTTAAAAGCTTATTAAAATAAATTATGTTAACATGATTCACCATTTACCTAATGATTTTCCTTTCGGTAAAACTGTAGCTTCTACAGGGTTAATTCTTCCTTCGCCGTTTTTACCCAATCCGGCTCCCATTATATATCCCATTTTAGCCATTAATTTTGATCCAATACCCTAAAAAAAAGAACAATGCACTAATTATCGAAATGTAACTGTTATTTTGTGCCCACAGATCAACATTACTATTATAGTATTGTTTATTAAACAAATCGTTTAAAATAAAAAAATGTCAGTTAAAACATTTTAACATAATTATTTTAATGTCACTATCATAAGCATAATGACTAATTAAACAAAAATAATTACTCTGGTGTGTTTTTCCCAGCTTCCAAGTGCTTGTATAGTTTCTGTATTTAATAGCACTTTATTGACTATTGCTGAATCGCGTTCTTTAATTTTACTTTCTTCGTCACTATCGGATGACAACTCGTAAAATTCTTCTTCATCTATAAATGTATAAGTAAATATATTTTGTTCCACTCTCATTTAAAAATGATAATACCATTCCCAATCAAAGGAAAAATATTTTGCATTGGAACTTCTATTTCTCCAAGTCCTTTAGTTTCATATTTAACAATACAACTTCCATCATTATTTGATGTGCCATGAGTAACATCTAAGACAACTGCTCTAGACCAAAGACCACCTTCACATGATTTAGCTAAAACTAAACTTCCTATTTTTAAATTTTTAAAATCTGGTTCTCTACACATTAAGGAAAAAAATATGCATATTAGCAAACATTATTAAATTATAAACTTGTATACGACATTACTTAAACTCTGTGAGGCGTGATAAAGGAACTTGAGTACCGTGGGAAAAATAACATCTATCATCAGAATATTTGCATTCGCCACTTAAAAAAAATTGACAAGGTAGCATTTGTTTGCATATTGGATTTGTATACAATACTGTTACCTATTAAAATATAATTTTGATAAATTAAAAAAACTTAAACTTATCAATATTAATTGAAAAACTTTACTAATATATCATCCAATGATTGTTGATCTGTCGAATCATTCATTTTAACAGACATAATTAGTGCATTATGATATGTTGACGTTTCATCATAGTCTGTTTCAAATGGAGCTTGACACTTAGTTCCTTGTAAATTTGCCAACTCGTTCTAATAAATCAAATATTTTAGTAATGAATAATTAAATAATATAAATACATTTACTTCGATTCCAGGAGTTTCATGATGGTCATCAATAATTTCACAAGAACTATCTGAATCTATTTCAATAGTTGTATTGGACAAATGACAATCATTGTTCACCTAAAAACAAATTTCATTAGTTTAAGTATAAAGTACCTACATTATTTTAATTTATTTTAAGGTAGTACTTCAAAATTATTATCATGCAAAAATAATTACTAGAAGAACCTGTGTGATTTGTTTCTGTCTTACAAATATACAACATGTCAACATACCAAATTTGTGTACAGCAGTTTCAATTTTGTGTAGGTAGTTAACTTTAATAATATAGGGAATTTACCTATTATCAAACTTAAACCTAAGAATATTATCTGTTTTCACATGGGTTTATTACGATATTTTTATTATTTAGTTCTCATGCAAGTTATGAGTGTGAAATGTTATAATTTAAAAATTATTATGACTCACTTAAAAATTAAAATAATATAAAAAACCCCATGTGAAAATACGGATAGTATTCTTACCTTTAAGTTTGTTAATAAGCCAATACTTTCTTTTAATAAAAGTTATTAGACTAAATTGGAGCAGGTGAAAACAAATTTGCTTTGTTGTAAGTTTGTAGAACGAAGACAAAACATTCTCTTAAAAAAAGTCAAAATTGAGATAAGTTATGTTCGTTGGTTTCAATTAAAGTAATTATTATGTTATTGTAATTTCTAAATTTGAAAATATATTTTACTTATAAGTTATACAGTGTTATAATATTATATTAAAACAGGTAACGCTGAATAACATACATTTTTGTTTTCCGAAACATTTAAAATTTCACAGGACGACGTATCATCTTCATCATAGTTTTTATTTTGTGTTTCATCGATGGTTTCAATTTCTGACTGAACAGTTTTGATTGATTTACTTAAAAATTTAAAATAAATTTAACAGATATTACCTTAAATAGGGCATATTCTTCATCAAATGGATTTTGAGTGGTTTGCTCTGGTTCACAAGTTTCACTAGTCAGTGCTATAAGTTCAACCAAACTATCTCGTAATGACAATAGATCATTCAATTGGTCTTTACTCTCTGTGTGATAAATAGCTTGTTCTACTTGCTGCAACTGAAAAACCAATTTGACAATAGTAATTATTATCATTACGACTTGGCATTCCCTCACAACTGAATGCATGACATTATTTACCTGTACTTTGTAGCTTTCCGACATTTTATATAGTATACAGTAATACTCCAACTGTTCAATTTAAAATTTCTAATATCATTCTCTGTAGTCTATACAAACAAATACTAAATAAACCGATTATTTATTGTTCTCTACTCGTAAATGCATAGACAAGTTGCTGTATATTATTATGGCAAAACCTAAACACTAAATTATAAAATTTAAACAATAATTATTATTAATATTTCAAATATCTAATATCAAGTAGAAATTTTATATCTGTGGTTCATACCATAGAGTAATAAATTACTCTGTGGTTCACTGGTTCATGCACAGTACTAAAATAGTAGGGCTATTTAAGAACAGGTAAAGACAGCCGCCATTTTTTTTCCAATTGGAATTAATACAGAATTAATACAAATTATACAAATTATACAAATATTTATCAAAACAAGTACGTCTATGGAAAATCGTTAATAATCGTCCAAATATATACTTATTATTTTCCTACCTTAATTTAAACAAATTTAATAAATACATGACTATATAGCTACTATCATTTATCAGCTTTGGAAAGAAAATGGCCGCTGTCTTTACCCGTGTCTATTAGAGCCTTACTACAACCACAACACTGTAGTAGCACCACAAATATTAATAATAAACCACGGACGTATATACGTGATATAAACTTACATAATGTTATATATCTGTGGTGGTAGTAGTAGTCCGTGCTTATCACTAAGATAGTAAAAATTGTTATCAAATGAATAACAACAACCACGGACTATCATAGATAATATATATAATATAATTTAATTGAATCATTCCATTAGGTATTTGAAATTTGAACAGAAATAGTAAATACAGACTATACATTCGTACAGTGTTGTATTCATACGTTTTAGTAAAAAGTTGCCATGCATAAGAGGGCTGCAACCCACGTATTTTTCATACCAATAAGGGGTGGTAAATTAAAAATACTTCGGAATGTCCGATTTAAATTTTTTATACATGTTTGAATTCATTAATAAAATATCTAGGTTTCTTAGGAAATCGATTTTCAATTTTCAATTTAAAATTACGTTTAAATAACCATTTTTTTTTT
>WHPZ01572447.1:0-10133 GCA_016617965.1 Macrosiphum rosae | reverse complement strand
GACATAATATGCTGCTTAAAATCGTAATATAAAACAAAATAATATTATTATTAATTTTTGAAAATTATTTATATTTTAATTTTTTTAATAAAAAGTAGGTATACTATACTACTAGTAAGTATAATATAATTTTAATTAAATATTCATAATGTGATAATTACATTAATATTTTAATAAATAATTAATCAATCAATTTCATGTACCTACCTAGTTTATCATTGTAGGCTGGGGGTTATTTTTCCTAGGATCGGGGATATTTTTCCGGGATTGTTTGTCGGTAGTTTTTATCCAGGGATTTTTATTCCGCAATTCACTTTCCCTATAGTCTATACTTTAGTTTAGTGAATATTCATAAAAATTAAGTATAATAATCTTGCCAATATACCGACATCAACTGTTTCCTTAAAACAAATACAGGCATACAGCCACCATATTTATCATAGGCAATATAAAATAATTGTAGTTTAAACAAAAATTAGATAGTTAAATTTTTACCCAAAAAAAAAATGTAAGAGTTACAGTTTACTTTTCAAAGATTTATTAATATTTTAGGAAAAAAATGAACAATTTATTTTCAGGGGGCTATGCCCCCCATCACCCCCTAATTTCGTTTATGCCGTTTAGTCGATCGAATCATAGAATACAGAATATAATATTCGAATCGGATGAAAAATATTCACTCACCTTTAAGTCGGCGAGGACCATGATGAATTCGGCAGAGCTGTAGTTGTTTATGAGATAGTCACGACGCGAAAGAACGCGACGTTACCGAACAATTCGCCGTCACAATGTGGAGGTGTAGTGGTAGTGCGGTACTGTGGTAGTATATTGTTTTGTTCCATGTAACCACATGTAACCTCAAAAATATCATGGAATGTAAAACACGATGGCAAAAGCATGATATCGCTGTTATCATAATTCACGCGGTAAATTCGAATTTCAAACTACGTTTTTTTACGTTACAACCTTTTCCACGGGACATGGTCTAAAATAATTGAGTATCAGAGTATTATGGACACGATGTACTATGTAGAGAAGATATCTTCTACTTTTCTCTACATTGTGATTAATGACTATAGACTAGATGGACTCGATGCCGGCTTAGATCGATTGGTAGCTCTGTCAAGGAACTATCTCTGACTATCAAGATTTTCGAGGAAGAAATTTGAGTTCAAGAAGTTACATGCGTGCAACATACAAGAGATACGTATCGGACTCTCCGGTACGTAACTATTCCATATCGATACATATCGAATTTCTCCTCTTGAAAATCTTCCATCTTTATGATACTCGACGCCCGACGGTACTTTTGTTTTTAAGAGAACCGTCATTCGTCACTCACTCGTTAGAACTTGGAACACACTACCCTGGGAGCAGGAGGGTCACAGGGATACTTTAAAAGAAATTCATTATTTAAGGGGAAAACGGGTGTGATCATGCTTGATGAATCACTCTGCATTATAGTGTATTTTGACTATTTTAAATATTTATGTGATTTATGACAGGAGGTAATAATATTGATCATATTTTACGTTTTCGTAAAATGAATACCATGTACCTAAATTGTAATGGATGACCAACCAAGTATATAATATATTTTAGCAAGATCAACAACTTATTTCTTATGATCACGATGTAAAAGTAAAATTTTGTGGGATGGCTAATATTTTTGTACAGGAGTCATATAAACTATTTGACATTTTAGATGGCTTAAGCAGTGTGCTGTTTATTCTCATTTAAACTAGAGGAAGATATTCTGCCATAACATAATATAACCCCACATATTTGATTTAAACTTAAAATTATAATGTATTAACTATTGAATACAACTCAGCGTTATTATTCAGTATGATACAATTTAGCAAGTATATATTAGTTATTAATAATTTAAAAAAAAATTATCAATACAATTATAAAATAATTAACTGATAAGTAAAAGTTAATATTAAAAATTTTCATTTCATAAAAATTAAAATGTAATGTTTACACTGTACAACTATTTATTGAAATAGCATTTTTATGAGATGTTCCTATGAGATTGAAATTGGCTTATTCATTTTTTGTAATTCTTCTTTTACATGTTTAGGTATTTTAACTCTATTTCTTTTACGTTTTGTTTTATTTTCCACTTTGGGTACATCATTATCTTCAACAATTTTCTTCTTTTTAGGTTTGCACGAAAGTGGATTTGGTCCTTTGGCTCTTTTAAATACCCCAGGGTAATCTTTAAATTCTTCACTACTGACTAACTCTGTTGTTATTGAACTTTTCATACTTGTCAAAACATTATTCTCATGTTCAGTTAAATTAAATCTAAAAATAAAATAAAAATCATTAAAACAAAGTTACATAAATATATTTTGATGTGCACCATCATACCTAGATTGTCGCTTTTGTTTGGCATGATCAATAGAGGTTGGTGAAGGTGCTTTCAAAATTACACTTAAACCATTAAAATACATAACAGGGACAGCGGGAAGAACATAAAGGGCATTTTGAAGTGACTTGTCTTGAGTGGCAATAATATATCTGTAAACAATTGTATTTTGTTATTACATTATTAGATAATTCATAGTACACTTATAACTTATGCAGTATTAAAAACGTAACCAAAAATAAATAGTTTTAATATAAAAAAATCGATTTTGCGTAAAAATTCCTGTTTTTCCTTAATTTTTCTTTTGTTTTTCTTAGCGCTTTTGAAAATTACTGGGAATTTAAAATTTTGACCTCCCCAATGCACCAACGATATTCACTTTCCAATCGAACAAGATATTGAAGTTGAAAATCGAAGCATTATTTTGTCTACTTATCGTGTAAACAGACACAAAAAAAAAAACACATCATTGTAAAATCGATTCATCGTTCCACTCAGAATCTAAAATGTTAAATAAGTGTATATAAATTGGTGAAACAGAATAGATTTTTAATAAACTAGTATAATACAAAATATACATAATATACAATTTAATATATTTATGATAAATAGAGAGCAAAATTATATGAATTTATTATGTGTATTTACAATAATAGAAGTTTAAAAGCATCTCATATCAAACTGATTTCATGTCATAAACTATATTATATTTTGATGATTAAGGTGTATTTTGTTCATTTTGTGCATATACTTGGAATATTTTTATACACTTTAAGTAAATAAAATTTTTATTTTTATATACCTAAGATAAAAATTTGATTTTGACAAGCAAAAATATTGAAAATAAATGTTTTGAATACTGTAAACCTGAACAGTTATCAAAAGCAAAGAAAAAAAAAACGATGAATACATATTGTTTACTCTACGTTATCTTCATGTTTTCATTATTTAACTTTATAATATAACTTGATTAAAAAAAAATAATGTTGAATGGATTTTAAGAAATGTATGTTTATTAATTATATTAAAAATATTAGAGTACATATCGGCGATTTGTTTTCTCCATAATTTAAGTTACTAATAATAAGTATAGTAAAACAAATAAAAAAAGTGAGTTGTAATAAGTCTTATAACAATAATTTTCAAATTAACAAAATCATAATATATTATACTATCATAAATATATTATTTTGTTTTATTATAAAAAAAAATAGTATATTAAAAAATGTATATTAAGACAAAGTAAATATTTAATAACAGCCATTATATTTTACATTTCTTAGGTACTTTAATCACCAAAATTGACAATAATGTAAGGGTACCCATTAAACATATTTGATTATAAGGGCTTGGATTCCTTACAATTTGCTAATATTACATTATTACTATACATTTAGTATAAAATAATTATATCAGAGTTAACCATACATTTTTTTTATGCTTTAAGGATTCCAAATATAAAGTTGTATATTGTATATTTTCAGCATTTCAAATTTTTAAGGGTATTTTCCCAATCGACGTGCTATATTTTATAATGTGGATATTTGTATTTAAAATAAAATTAATTTTAGGATCGTTTTACATTGAAGTTTAATGAATTTAAGACAACAAAAAAATTGATTGATAACAAATTTACCAATATTTCCAAAATACAATTATGCTGTTTAATAGCCCAACAGAAGTTCTCCGTTATTATTTTTTTTTTTGGTAATTCCTGATAAATAATAATTAGGATAAAAAAAATAAAACATTTGGTTGCTACTTCTTATATTTAAAACCTTAAAGGGCATATCTATTACAGCACACATTTCAAGATGTATTAAATTATATTGCAGTGCATAAAATAATATGTTTTAGTTCAAGTCCTGTAAATGACTATTTATTACCTCGTTTTCATATTATCTTTTGTCATTGACGTTAGGCAACTAGCTCCGGATATGGGTTTCTTTTCATGTCCACATTTATGTATGCCAAAATTCTTTACAATGTGCATAGCCGGCCGAACAGCGGTACCTGCAAGATAGAATTATTTTATGTTACAAAAATTAAACTAAAGTGTAATATATTCTTTTACCCAAAGCTTCAGTCTCGAGAACAACACACTGAGTGGTTAGAAATTTTACATCGCCGCCCAAATACTTGGGAATATCTTCACGTAATTGCACTCTGTTCTGTAAATTTATATTTTAGCAAATAACATTTTAGCAGTACCACAGGCAACCAGGGAGATATCTATGATATTATAATGCAGTTATAGTTACTTGTGCTGAAGCCATGCAAAACGTGCCATCAACTAGTATTTGAAAGGGTTTTCGAAAGCCAAAGCTGACGCAATAGAAGTTAATATTGCGTTCGGCTTTTTGATGACGCTTGAGACGCATTATGTATTAAGCTATAGGTGCACCAAGGACCAAGATCTACCTATAATAAAAAATATTTTAATCCTTCCAATAGAACACGTCTTGTCCTCACACCTTACTCTGTAAGTTATACTATTATAGTGATAAGATTATAAAAATTATTACTAATTTATACTATTTTAAAATTCTAATATTCTAATAAATTACTCTGTAGACTGTAAAAATCACGGTTTAAGATGGTACCACAAAATCTGTTAATCTATTCTGCTATTCTAGTCTTTATGGATCTATAAACTAATCAACTATAAATCGTAAAATTAACAATATCATAATATTGGAGACATGTGCCTTGTTGTTATCAATTTTAGATAAGGTGGATTTTAGTTGTGAGCATAGATAATATAAGAATTCTTATATTATCTATGGTTGTGAGTTGTGACCACACGGACTAAGATAATATTATATAATAATAAAAAAGGTGGGCAAGTGACAAGAGCATAGGCGCAACTAGACCTATATTTTTGGGGGTGAACAAATTGTAAATAATTCCTAGACCCGCAGACCATTAACACTGTATATACAGGGTGTAACAGGAAGATCTGTCAACGAAAATGGCACTACTTAAACGTTTGACAAAAATTGTGAAAAAAATATTTTGAAAGAAGTCATTACATTCTAAATAATTACTCAAAAAAAATAAACTATAATTGACTTAGTAAATGTTTTTACCATTAAAATTGTTGTTTTCATAATCAGATTTACAAATTGGTTATTTTGAATTTTTCTAAAAAAAATTTTTTATTTAATATTAAATAGGTAGTCGATATTAAATGAAATTTTTTTTATTTTCAGTATTAAAAAATATAAATATTTATTTTTTTATATTATACAAGTAGGCAGTAGCACAAGTGACATATTTTCTGCTATTTACGCACTCTCACTTGTTTTATAACTTACATCAAATTATAAACGAAGAAACAATGTAAACGCTCTCGCATTCATGGGCAGTCTTTTATCCTGCCAAATCTAAAGAGAAATGTCCTTTATCCTGTGTTCAAAGTTATTTTGTTATACCATAGATTAATAACATGTTTAATCTATGGACTATGGTTATACTGCTATAGCTGGGAAAATTGAAACATAATAGCGAAGTACCCACCCATTATATTCGGTATGGTGCAACATTTTTGTGTTTATTGATAATTTTTACTTCAAAATAATTAAAATATAATAGATTGAGTCTTTTATATTTTGGGGTGCACATTTTAAACTTGGAAGTGCACAAGTCCCATGTGCATCCCCCTAGTTATGCCAAATGCATAAGTGCCTCTGCTGTACAAGTGGGTCACTGTAATGGATGGCGTTAAATTTGAATTCAATGATATAACATCATTGGGTAAATGGACATTTTCCCACTGGACATTCCCCCCCCCCGACTGTTTTCTAGTACTCTATTAGCCCCAGTGTAGTAGGACATTTCCCCCCATTTTTTTAAAGTTTATTATTGACTAATATAATTTAATAATACAATATTATGAAATTATTATTTTTTTAATAAAATATAAAATATTATATAAACATTTTTAATGACCGCGAAGACAGTGGCGGATATATCCTAGTTCTGTATAATATATAGTAAAGTAACTTATATTTATTATAACTTTTTAGGCATGCAATTTTCACGCTTTTTACCCAACAAATACAATTTTATTTTATTTTAATTTTATTATAATTATTATTACTAATATTTTTGTGGAACATTACGTAAGCTTTCAGGGAACGTTAAATTCTTATGTTAACATTGGTAGTGGCGTAGGTATATAGAAATAATTTGCGGGGTGGACTATAGTAAATAGAAACTAGCAAGTGATCTATTACTTAGAGGCTACTGTCCACTATATATTTAACAGTTTCTATAAATATATTTGTATTTGTTATTTTTAAACAGGCTGTGAAATATTAACTTATAAATTATAATAGTACCTAATAAAATATATTGTTGTTCTATTTAAAAATACTGTAATTTCGGGGGGTGCTACAGCCCACTATGCCCACCCCCTATATACGCCACTGATCATTGGACATTGGTACTTAAAATTAGATGTTTTTGGAATGTTTGTAGGCAACAGTTTCTTGCACAGGTTAGCTATAAAAGATGAAGATATTATACATTTATTTTTAACAACAAAATTATTTTTAAATTTTGTCAAATTTTGAATTTTAAATGATTATAAAAAAATTGTGCTTATGTATTTTTAATATTTTTTAACTGCTATTATAACAATATATCAGGAGCCTTGAATTAAATTTACACACTTTTTGGCTCAATATATCCATTCTTGTAAGAATTTGAACTTCAAACACTCACAAAAGTTTAATTTGACTTTCTTATACCTACACATTTTATTTTTTTTTTGATAGATGAAGACAAACTTAAGAGGAATCTTGTATAACACTTTCAAATCGTCGGTTTAAAAAAAAAAATGTATGATTTCTAACTCATAAAATTAGCAAATTTTCGTAATTTTTAAGTATTTTGTTAATATTTGAACTTAAAATACTTGTAAAAAAAAATTATGACTGGATTTTTAATATTTTTCAAATTTCATTGTAACAATATATTAAGAGCCTTGTATTAAATTTTTAAGCTCTTTTACCAAACAAATAAAATTTTATTGACATTCATAGAAAAAAAAACTGAAAATTTAAATAAACAGCTCAAAGCAAGTCAAAATATTTTGAAAATTTCATTGTGTATAGTAAATTCTAATATAAACAACCAGTGAAAATGTCATGATGTAGGTATATCTACGGTCTTTTGTTTTAGAGCTACATCATAAACCAAAATCCTGTTTTCCTTGATTTTTCTTTTCTTTTTCCCTAAGCTTTTGAAACTATTAGGAATTTTTTACTTTTGAGCCCCCCAAAGTACCAACTAGATTCACTTTCCTATCAGAAAAGATACTGTTAAAGAAAATCTAAACATTGTATCTGTCCTAAAAGGTGATTACAGACACAACAAAAACACACATCATTGTAAAATCAAGAATCTCAGAATCTATAATAAATGTATTATTTAATGTCCATTAAGATCTAAACGTATTCTCTTGAAATTAGAAATCATTTTTTATTACATTTTTCATTGCAATGTCGATTGGTATCGCTTATTTGGAATTTAATTAATCATTTTTATTCTTCTTTGTTGTGTTTGTTTTTTCCTTTTCAATTACCTATATGACATGTATAAAATAAATGTATATTGTCATCGATATTGATATTTATACGGAGGGGTTAAGGGATAAAAATAATGACCTGGGCTCGAAGACGCAAACGTTCTGAATACATTTCTGAATATTAATATAAAAGTATATAGGTACCTACTTATTTTTACAAAAAACACTCGTTGTTCGTATACCTACTAGGCGTGAGTGGCGCGCAAGCATGACTTAGATTATGCAAAGCGAATTTCCGTGTATGTCCTGTGCGCGTACTTGACATTTTTTTCTAAAACCAATAAATGCATGCACACATAATAATAATATACGACCTTTCTACTAAGCACCTACATATAGTGCTATATTAAAATATACGTAATGCCGTTCAATTATAAAACAACGGCGGTGCCTTCGAATGCCGTGTAAACATGGTGATATCATGATATTATTATTATTTTACACATTTAGAATTTATAATATCATCCGTGACCTACTCTACAGCGGTGATCCTCGCGGTGGGTGTGATAACGACCACTAAAAAGTCTGGGCCGATCACGCAGGTCACCCGTGCAGGGACACGCGTCGTCGCGTCCTCGGTCTTGCACCGGGTCAACCTGCGCCGTGTGCAAGTTACGATTATATAATATTATTATTATTGTGACGACGTAGGTAGGTATTATCGAAAACTCATTTTGCGCTCGTCCATTATGCAACGGTACAGGCGTGTACTATACTGCGCAGGCCGCGTGTTGACAATTTAATTGGGTCGATGTACGTTACGTTTCCCAACGCTCGACACACATATTATAATATTGTTATAATAATACCGCGGCACGATTAATCGCGATATTGTATATGCATACAGAGCGATTTTCGTTTGAAGTCGCGACCGCTCGTTATATGCATTATGCGCCTCATCGGTTGATTCTAATTTTTTTGCCGAAAATCCACGGTTTTTACGATTGTCACAAATCATAATATTATATACAGTTAACTATATCAATTGACACGTTCACTGCGCGGATGACGCCAAAAGGCTTCATTTTTGTAGTCTGCATAATGCTGAATGACGCCAATTTTGGCGTCATGTACCTTGTTATTTAATGGACTATAATTTGGTCAGCGTCTTCTATAAACATTGTTTCATAATTAAGTGCAAACCGTACACTGATATTTTAATTTTTAGGAAATTTTTTTTTAAAACTAGAATTTTTTCAGCGTCACGACAAGTATACAAAAATATGATCTGCAGTGAAAATGTTAAGGGGCCGTTACAGTTATACATTTGCTGTCTCCGTCTTACAAGTGTGGAACATAGCAAATATTACGCTTGACAGAACACGTTTATCTCCCATTAGTTAAAAAATTAGAGTGAATTGACCTCTTATAAAATTTAAAGGTAAGATTATTATCTAGATAATGATATACTAGGCTTTTTATTATAATTTAATTTTAAAACGAGTTATGTGTATTTTAAAATTGTAAGCTGTTTGTACATCTTAAAATACTTATAACACACTTTAAAATTAAATTATAATAAAAAGCCTAGTATTATGTCATATTATCTAGATAATAATCTTACCTTTAAATTTTATAAGAGGTCAATTCACTCTAATTTTTTAACTAATGGGAGATACACGTGTTCTGCTGAGTGTAAAATTTGCTATATGTTACACACTTGTAAGACGGAGATAACAAATGTAACTGTAACGTCCCCTTAATGGCTTAATACATACATCAATTTTTTTATCGACGACTAGAATGGTTCGGGCATGCATGGAGAGCAGATGGGCAGTTAATTAAAAATGTCCTAATGAACAGACTAAATAAAACGAGACCCCTAAACCCGATGGATTGACATAGTTGCCAAAGATATAGTAATGAATAATGATAGACCAGAATGACTTAGAGACAGAGTATCAGATTTTGATGGCAGCGCTGATCCTGGATAGACCGTTAAGCTGATGAAGAAGAAGAATTTTTCTATCTGTTTTTTATGACGGTGATTATTTAAGTTTTTAATTTTCTAGTTCAAAGAAAAAGAATTCATCTATTGACTAGTGTAGACATTTTCTTAATAGTATGTACCTATAAATTATATTATTACTTATTATCTTAAATCATATGATTATAAGTATTTGTATATTTACAAGAACAACGATTTTATAGAAGAGTACAACT
>WHPZ01572441.1:0-25491 GCA_016617965.1 Macrosiphum rosae | reverse complement strand
TATGAAATAATAGTGCATTTCTAGGGTTTTTACATATATACTAAGGTACACTAGATGATATTTTAAAATTATATCAAATAATGAAGTAGATAAAAGTATTAATAAAGCGAAAAACGTAGGTAACTTTACATAACTTTAATTTTTCATTAAATTACATTATATTATATTCTTTGTTATTCGTATATAATATAGTGAACCAACTACATGACATTAATTCTCACTCAACATTTTTTTTTATTTTTTCATTTACGTCCTGCATTAAATTAAGTTGTTAAATTCTTACGAAACTCACCTCGAACTTTTTAGCCCACTTAAAATGTTGAACGAATTTTCGCCTTTGGTACTTAATTCTTATCTATACACGTGTGTGTTTTTTATGATGTACAACTTAAAAGTTCTCTAGTGGATGAACAATTAAAGATAAAGGTCTGAAACTCTTTACTGCACTTCTCCTAACTAATTTGATTCCAACAAGACCCTAAACAATAAAACCCGTTTTTCAATTTCGAAAATTGTCTTTGCTAATGAAAAATCTATCTAAAATTGACTATTTTTTAAGGATTAAAAAGTTAATTTTGTAATTATTTTTTAAAAATTATTAAATTTCACATTTTGTATCTACTTGAAAATCCCTTTTTAACGAGCTATAAACCAACTTTCTAGCTTTCATATTTTAAGATAAAAGTTTTCAGGGCTGAACATTTTCGGGGTTTAAATCATTATACGGCTTGGACATTATATCGAATCCATCTCATTAATATATTATATTATTAAAGATAACTTAACTACTCAATCTACTTATTATTACTGAGTTACATTATTATTATTTTTCTATTTACCACAAATTCATAAAGATTTCAAAATTCAAATATTTTTCATTCCAATTACCATAATATTATTTATAATTGATTAAAAATTATGAAACTAATTTAGTTATTGTATCACTATAAGCTATAAGCAGTATTTTTTTGTTTTAAGAGGCCTCCAATATTAGCTGTTGCTCCTCGATCTTTCGAGACTTGGATCCGAAACACTTCCACAGATATTATGTTGTGGGGGGGCAATAATTTTACTACAGCACAAATGTAAAATAATTATATTATATATTGATACATAAATACATTGATTATATAGTCGTTATATTCAATGGCAGTATCCAATTGTAGGCACTCATATATAGTCATGTGTCTTTGAAGGGGGTGAGAAGGAGGTCGGGGCTCCTAGCCCCCCCATCTAAATCCCGCCCCGATGTTCAACGATACAGTATCGACAGAGAAATGATGAAATCATAGTCTACAGGTGCATGGTAACCCCAGGCAAAGGGTTCAACAATGGCATAACAATAATATGTATATTATATTATTTATTTGACGTAGTTTGCCTCAAGTTAATTATCAAGCCAAGTGTATTGTCTTAACGAACCATGATAAATGGTGAGACAACTGATAATATCGTAGGTAGGTGACCATATTTTTCTCGACGACAAACCGAACAAACCAGGGAGATTTAGTAATATTGTTTTCCGTAGAGTCTCATAATTTGATTTATTATTAGTTATTACAAACAGAAAAGTATTATTTACCATACTACGTGTTCGTCTTATAATCCACACCGCATCCAAATGAAATTCTAACGAAGTACATTATTTGTGAACCATAATATGTTATCATTTTAAACCACACTGAGGTATTGCGGGAGAAACTAGCTTAAAGACCTAACCACCACCACCACCACATCACTATTATTATTATTAATATTATGTAACCACGATAGGATTTTCCATATCCTACAGAGCTACCGCACGCCCTTACTTTTATCTGTCATATAAATCACATAATGTTATAACCATATAATTTAAAATACATTTCAAAGCATTGTCATCTGTAGTATAACTGTATTCATCCACGCCAAAAAATGTTAGACTAAAATCGAATCACTTCGTTTATGAAATACAAATCGAACATGAAATGAACACTACACGCAATGCACAATAATGAATATTTCTGGTGTCAATCGTATATTATGACGTATAATAATGCAAAAATAATTTATAAATAATATTCCTGGTGTCAGTAGTATATTATTATGTATAATAATTAAATATCTATAGCAGTGAGATGACCAGCTGAATGTTTAGAAGTATTAAATATTTTCCCGGGTAACGTAAAAGAAAAACTTCGCCTGTTTTTTCTTTGCCACAACCCCACAGCAATAGAAAACCGTGTAAATGGAACTCGGTTTTTCATAAGTGATCCAAATAAATTGGCCCTATAAATCCCGTAAATTGGTGACGTCTCCCGGTCCGGATGTAATATACGGTCCGATGCGCAAACTTGATTACTATACCTGTGCACTCAAACTTGTCGCTGGGCTCAAAATCATGGTAAATTACGGTCGTGTGTTATTCACTTCCTCTTTTTTTCGTTTCACGTCCAAGAAAATGTGTACGTATTAATCTTGTACCGAAGAAAAAAAAAATTAATATCAACTTGTATTTACTATTACAAACTTATATTTTGTTAAAATTCTTAATATTTCGTTTACCCTGGAAAATTGTAGAGTGCAGATTATAATAAATGTCGGTAAAACTTGCTAATAATTTAACACAATTATGAAGACACCTAATAAATATTTACAGTTTATAAATTTATATTTTAGATTCTGAACGGATCGATAAATATATTGATTTTACAATTATGTATATTTCTTTGTCTACCTGTCATCATCTTTTGCCTTTTGGGACTATAAAAATGATTTAATTTTCTACTTCAATACCTATCATTAATGGTAGGAAAATGAATCTAGTTGATACTTTGGGATGTCAAAAATAAGAAATTTCCAGTAATTTTCAAAATCCTTGGGAAGTTGGGAAAAAAGAAGATTGTTTTTTTTTTTTAATAGAAACCTATAGAAACTATCCAAACGCCCCCCCCCCTTAATAAAATAGACTAATTAGAGCAGTCATCTTGATCACCTCCGTGCCTTCAGTGTATTGTATTATTGTTTCGAATTTGAAAGCATTTCATTTAAATACAATTTTTCCCGAGTTGAATAAGTACACTCAAATATTTATTTAATTTTTCAAGTGTAATGTATACAAAAAATAATATTTTATAATTATATATTTTGTATGTTTTATTTTTATTCATACATTATTAAATAGAATATGATAAATTAACCTTTGATATTTATTTAAAACCTTGATACAATGATACCTTTACCCACTCATTTAAATATTGAATGCAATTTAAAGATAAGTAAAGTATAAAAATTATAAAAGTAATCATAATATTGTATATGGTGAACTATCTATTAAATCGTCGTATTAGATTCTGAGAAAGTAATGAACGTATTGATTTTTTGTTTGTTTTTGTCTGTGTATCTACCTGATAAGTAGTTGAAATAATGCCACGATTTTCAACTTTAATATCTTTTCTGGTGGGAAAGTGAATCTAGTAGGTATAACTTGGTACACTTCCCAGTTCTTTTAAAAAGCGTTGGGAAAAACAAAATATAAATTAAGGAAAATCGAGAATTTTTAGGCAAAACCAGTTTTCGACCAAATTTATTTTGTTTTTTTCGTGTAACCCAAAAATAAATAACCTTATAGATACTTTAAATTTTTACCAAATATTTATATTAGCTTTTTCCATACATGGTAATTATTTCAAAATATTTTAACTCTTTCAAGCTATATTAGTATCCATGAGAAATTTTGGAATTTTCAGTTTTTTTTCACTTAGGTAAAAAAATCTTGAAAATGTAATTTAAGGGTCCTCAAAAGTTGTTTTAATAACAGTTCAAAAATATTAAAAGATTCATAGACGCAATATTTTTTATATGTATTTTAAGTTCAAATTTTGATAAAATTGATCAAAATCCAGAAAATTTCGCAAATTATTTTTCATCTAGAAATTAATAAAAAAAAGGTTATTTTTAGCTATCATTCGATTTTAATGGTTTCCAACAAGTTTTTGTCCCTTTATCAAAAAAAAGTTCACCGTACAGTACCATTAATTTTATATGAGAGTTTGATTTAAAACTTTTTAGGATATTTTATATTCAGCGGTTTTTAATTATTAAATTGGATTATTTATATAATATGTATACTAGGATGACACACCGTCTACGCTCAGAATCACATCCATTACAATGACAAGCTCGACAACTACTGTACAAGGTACCCACTTGTCCACCTTTTATGTATTTGTATTAAATATTATTATTACCTATATTATAAATATTATTTTTATCACACGTTTTGTATTTAAATATAGTTATTGGGCAATATATTATTTTAACTTCTAACTAATAATAAGTAAGATTACTTATTAGTTTTAAAAAACTTTAAATGTTTTTGTGCCTACAGTTATCACTAAGACCAAATTCTAGACAAATTGCATATACAGTATTACACACATATATAAACATATTATTTATACACGAAGCGTCAAAATATCCTGTTTTGAAATGTCCAAGTCGAAATAGCCAATAGATAAAAAAAATTATGGTTACAAACCCAAACGTAATACCAATACGTTATGCGACTGATGCATACTGTAGTTTATGAGTTAAAAAAATGAAGTGGACTTAATTGAATGAATAGTACCTATACATGAATGATTTGTAAAATATCAGAACCAATGTGATTGTCTTTGAATGCAATATTGCAGTATAATATATTTTATGAATTGTATAGAGGACACGAGGGGTTTAATCGATGTTTACATTAATTATTCGTAGTGAAATAACTTGCATAATAGAAATAAGGGGGAAAATAGCAGTTTATGGAAAACACGCGACGCGTGACCAAATGGCACATCGTAACCGACTCAAACATTATATTCCCTCCCCTTACGCTCACACACACACACACACACACACACGCAAACACACACACACATAATATTGAAAATGCAAGCTCTGTCATGCAGACAACCTTTGGTTTGTTTTACATTTTTACATGCGTTTAAATAAAATGAATAATGTTTCAAAATAAAATATGTAATATTTATATTTCCTATTAAAATACATATCGTGGTGTAATATATAGTTCTTGTGAGTTACAGTATTCTAATTTAGTAACTATAATATGTGTGATAAGTCACATTATTATGTGTAACAAATATAAACCAGAAAAAAAGAATCGAGACTGTGTCCTCGACACGACTGCAAGTTGTAGACTTGACGACGTCGTGTCATCTAATGAAACGCATTTACCGAGTGTAACAGATTTATTCGTGTAGATCGAAAATCGAATTACGTCTGATCTTCACGGGTGAAACTTGGCGATTGATTGTTGGCCATAGGTCGATGGCGGTAGAAGAAAAATACGAAATCTAATGTCGTAACGTTTCAATAAATTGGTGATGGGAGAACGTATTACGTTTGTATTATACTATACATAGGGTGTCAAGTACTCAAGGGTTATTATAGCCATCTATGTGCAACCACAAACGCCAGCAACCTTCGTTACAAAAATTGTTAACTGATTATGTTGTATTAAATCGTTTTGTCCATGTGTCATAATAATATTATGTTAATTAAAAAGATAAGTGATATAGATGAATGGTAATAGAATTCAACAGATCTATTTAGGTTAGTCATATAGGTTACTATAGGTACCAAAACTCCACTAAACCAATAGACGTTGTTACTGGAGTAAAAAAATTATTAGCAATAATCATCAAACGTGTAGTATAATTTTTCAAATATAATTTGAGACGCACATAAAAGTATAGAAAATAAAAGATTGATGTTTTATTTTACCTGAAAACAGATTATTTAGAAATTGAAAACTTTAAACACGCCTAAGTTCTAATAGTTCTATCAATGAACTAATCATAAGCCACTCAGCTACAGGAGCATAATATTGCAGAGTGAACATGGAATATTCAGTAAAAAATCCCGTTAATCGTATACCAAGTTACCAAGTTCTAACAGAATACAATCTCTTGCTGTGTAGGAATCACACAGGACATACAGCCATATTCGACGATAGAATTAACTACCCACTGCATATAGTTCGTACAAATCATTGGTTCTTGTTTAAAATTCCTTGAAAATTTCGTAATTAAACCAGGATTCTTCAAAGTTTTTGTTGCAGTACGATATTTATTGTTCAAGATCGAGATTATGATTAGTTTTAAAACCAATGCCAAAAAATTAGACACCCATCATCTCAGAGCACAATATCTGAACCATATTATTGTGATGTAAATAATTTATGCTTCGCTCACGCCCTAAAGGTTGTATTTTATCCTTCTCGACTACCGTGCACCCATTATATTCGTATTAACGTTGAATCGAGGTAGGTTTGTAGGTAAGTGTACCAGACTCTTTGAGACGAAATATAATACAATAAAACTCCTATATACATGACGACCTACACAAAGACGGTGCTCGTTTTAGACGTGAATTCAGTTTTTTTTTCGTACCTACGTTGTTGGATAACCCTATATTGAATTATCTTAAGTTCTAAATCCATAATAGTTATGACGTTATTTTTTGGATACATATTATATAATTCAAAAACTATTTTTTTTTATATAATTTACGATTTCAAGGTATCATTGTCTGTCAATTTTTCTGGTTATGTCAAGAAAATAATCTATACTTCTACGTCATGTCCATGTCTATTATATATGCCCTTTTAGCTCTTTTGGCCCGTCTATCGATCATCAGAATTCGTAACTATGGTCATACTTATATTGTTATGAATTATAATACTATGTTTTTGTATTTGATGCATTTATTTATATTTTAAGTTATTATAACATTTTTAATTTTGCAATTTGTAATTATTAAATTATTTTTTATTTTAATATGTATCCGTGAAATTTCATAGTTATCATAATCCCAATTCCCAAAATTGAAATCGATTGAAAAACTTATCTGGGCACCCTGCAGTCATTTATTTTTTTGATGTTTTTGGTTTTTTAGATTAAATTCATTTATTAACTTATAAATTATAATGTAGTTAGACATATTACTAGGTATATTATATTAGTTAAAGGTAGTCAAAATATTATTATTTTCATAATTGTATTAGAAAGAACCTATATGAATATAATATATTAATATGTATAATGAATGATAATAATTATATACAATATATGATCAATGTGTATAATAAAACTATATTACAATAAATTGTAAATATTTAAATAACTTTTTTCTTTTTTCATAGAAAAGTATGTTTTCTTATCTCAAATTCTGTTTTACTTTTTCAAAATTGCATGTATTATAAAGTATTAACAATAAACTAATAAAATAACCATCTTTTTCAATGCATTTTCTCCAAAATGTCATGATTTTATAGCTTTATATTAATAATAGTACATACCTACTAATTTTTTTATTTTATACTTTTTCATTATTTAAAACTACTATGAAATTACTCATAAAAACCTAATATCATAATAATAATATAATAATAACATTTAACAACAATAATTTAAATTCATAAATCTCTTGAAAATAAAGTAACATTTCAAGATATACATTGAAATTTGAAACCCAGAAAACATAATAAGTGGACTGTTTTAAGTTTCAACGATTAATATATTATTTTGAATAACAACAAAAAAAAAATAAAAATCGTTGAAGGAGAAATCATTACCTATATGTCATAACAGTTTGAACTTCAATCACTCCCAAAAAATATACATGGATCTAATTTTTTTTTTTTAATTCCATTTAAAGACTTATAATGAATCTCTTATTACAGTATTCAAACTTTTTCATTCAAAAACAAAAATATTATTATAAGTCCGTAAATCGAAATCAATAATCATCTGAAGTTATAAATATAACATAAAAAACTATGATAATAATTATACCATTTGTCTATAAAAGTATATTGACAATATTATGTAAACAATTCAAATCTACAAAAAAAAAATCGATATTGATTTTTGTCAAAAACTGGTTTTGTGTATACATTTTCGTTTATTTTCAAAAAATTATTTTTCGGATTTTTCAATTTCTCTGAAAAGTCCCTTGAGTACAAACTAGATCCAATAAAGTAACTAACAGTAACTTCCCTTAAAGTGGAAAATTTAAACAGTTTCACTGTTCCTAAGTCCTAATGGCGATGGCAGTAAACAAAAAAAAAAACAACAAAACACATTACTTTAATATGAAACATAGTATTACCATTGATTATAAATACTAATATTTACAGCCACATACAGCTAGGGAGTTCAACCCCGTAGTTTTTATGAAATTGAATATATTCAGTTACGAACAAAACCCCCCTGTAATTTTTCCCGAATCTTTTTCAGATGCTTTTTATGTAATATACACCGTATCAGTTATAAAAGATCTCGTATAAAAGTGTGTTCGCAAAAAATATATATATCGACAAAAATCGTAGAATTTGCTTTCTATTTCCGGTAAAAGAAAAATATTTTTCTTGTGTCTGCGCCTATATCGATTTCGTTACTTTATAAGTATACAAGTTACGGAATGACCAGATGGAATACCTTTTTCGGCAATAAAAACGTGTTTGGTGGTAGGAATTTCAGTTACTAATGTGTTTTCGATCAATCTTTGGTTTTTCTTTATCATCGAGTAAAAATAAAATCTATTGAGTAAAAGTAGCTTATTTTGTCAAGAGAGGCATAACCAAATACTATAGATAAGAATACCGGACAGTTCGGTTAAAAAACCATGACACATGACAACATATGGGTTGCCTGCCTTCAAACATAGGTATCATAGATCCTTATCATTGGTTCGACAAGGCCGAAGGATTTCTCATATAAGTATAGGCAACCCCTAAAATTTTTGGGGGATAATATTTTAACATTAACTGTCTCGTATTGATATTTATATAGTATTTGGCATAACCGTGAATACTGTAACATCTGCAACTGCAATATAATAGTATAATTCTATAGGTACCTATCAAACTCATAGTGTCACGATGGGCTTATAAAACGGTAACATATCGAACACGATTGTCTAGGTGATTGTAACCGATAATTTTTTTAAGGAGTTATAAATACTGTCAGTTTCCCAGTTTATGGTGAAATTATATTACCTATTTAAACGGAGTCATCTTTGAGTATGGGGTAATTTACTATAGTAACAATTATTGAAAAAATTATTTATTGAATTTTTTTCTGTAAATGTCTTAAGTTAAACTAGTGCATATAACATCATGGAATATTAAAAATATTATATAACAATTTAAAGCGCAATGCCACTATTGATGACTTTTTCAGGATGAGGTGGTAGTTTGATTTTTACTAGTTACAAAATATATTAGATGAATCGTGGAAGTGATTTGTTTCATAAATGTCAGAAAAAGCAAACACAACTCAGAAATCAATGGAATCATTCTTAAAGAAAAATAATTATGACGCTATACGAATAGTACATAGAATGCCGAAAACCATGAGTCTATTGACCTCATGTGAATTGGCTATGACCTCATAATACTATATCAGTATTCAGTATAATACTATAATCAATTTTAATAGTTTTAATTATAAAGATTATAGATATTATTATTATCTCCGTTATAGTGTCGATAATATTAATCAATAAAAATTATTATGGTACCTAAATTATTAAAGTAATAATTTAGATATTATTATGATGCCATGATGGAGTGTATAGGAATCTATATTAAACATCGCTTACATAATATTTTTCAACAATTAGATGATTTCATGCAGTACTGAAAATTATGATCAGTTTTTTTTATTAAAATATGTTAAATGTTCCTATACATTATACCTATGTAGGTGCATAATATAAATTCTTAAGATAGGTATCGAAGAAATTACCAGTTGTATAGTATTAATGTATCAACATGACAATACATAAAAGAAAATAATATAATATCTACGCCTAATGTATAGATTAATTTTGAAAGTTCAAACGTATAAAAACGCATATTGTCATTATAATAAAGCAGTCTAATAATATAATATCAGACTGAATCATTAATTTCCAAAAAAATATTTCTGAATTATAACTTTCATTTCACATTAAATTTACCTTAATACACATCTTTTGTTATGGTTTATAAATATTTTGTTCATTCATAATTCATATTTAATGATAACACCACAGTATAAAAAAGTGGAAAAGAGGAGTGCCGGCTGGGACGAGTATAGAACGGTTGTCTTTAAAATGGGGAATAGAAATGACTAATGATAAATCATCGCAATTGGAAAACAATTCCGAATGTGGCTCAGACTCATGATCGGTATACCTATGGTATTTACAGAAATTATTTAAATTGTATGTTATGGTCTTATACAAATGTATTATGTAATTTGATTCGATTTTAAACATTCTATTGAATAGGTATGTTATAAATAAATTATAAAAGTACATCTAAAAACAATTTACAGATACAGAGATTGGATTTTGACCTGCACCTTGTGAGTTTGTAATTATTTTATAAAAATGATAAATCACCGCACTTGCATATTTTAGAAAAGGATTTTATGTGGAACTCGGTGTATAGAACCTTATTTTAAAAATTCAAAAAATAAAAACGTTACGTCAATACATATTTTGTATTATTGCCTAATATTTTTGTTTGTATCTCTAACCATAATACACAGGATATTCAATATCGTCAAATTTTCATTTGACAAACGCAGTACTTTTCATTTTAAGCTACACGGTATGAGTTTCAACGACATTACAATAAGATCCATGTTTGAAATTGTATATCTGTAATTACCTATTATGTTTAAATTATGGCTTAATATTAAAAACAATATATCATAGTGTGATTGTAAACGAATGCTTAATAGTTATTTATTTTATATTCGTACACTTTCCACACAGGTTGACTGGACGGCATGTAGCCCATTTGTATTATACAAATTATATACAATGATATTCTAATAAGTAATAATATTGTAATATATTAGTATTGTTAAATGTTCAGCAGTCCCACACTCCCACAGGACAACATATCGAACCAGCCCCGTTTTCTGTAGCAACTATCACAACTTGCAGGCCACCCCTGCAGCTCTACAATTTGTTTCAATGTTAGTAATCGACATGTTTTGTGTGTTAGTTACTTACAAGTTATAAGTAATAACACAAAATTCAATATTGTCTATCCTGGTCATACATCAAAATTACATTTCAAAGCTCTATGATTATAAATGTAGATTATTCTAATATATAACATAATAATTAATGATTTTCTTTACTCAATAATAATAACTAATAGCGCAATAATAACTATAAAATAACACTATAATAACAATTGTATATAATTTGAACTGCGAGCGTATATTTTTTTGTTAATTCAAACAAAGTATTCTAATCAACTTTTTTTGGTGTTCTAATAGTATATTATATTCATTAAGTTAAATACTTTGATTCGGGATAACTGAATCACCTCCAGACTGCATGGGAACGTTGATATATTATATGAGTAGGTAGGTACATAATATTATGTACTATAAAAGTTTATTAAATATTATCTGATGTTTAAAAATTTAATTCATTTATTCATTACTATAGTTACGATTACTTTTGTTTAACTTGTACGTAATATTTATAAAACACGAGTCATATTTGTATTATCATATAAAATCAACAAGTATAAATTGATAACAAAAAAACAACAATGTCGATAGTAAATTGCAATAGTTTATAGCATTCACAACTATTTTTTCTAAACTAAAAAGTATAACATATATACATAATTATTTTAGATAACTCTTGTAATCACTATGTTCATGTACATAGTAATAATTATAAGTCATTATAAATAAATTAGTTTTCAAATAACATAGAACATCGAAAATAATTGAAATTTTATTATATTGATACACGACGTGGACACGGGCTTTATTCAAATTATAATAGCCAAAACACGTGAAATACGATTACCTATATTATTATATTATGTTATCCGCCCAAGTGTGACATTTTATTTTAAGACGTAACGCCACACTCATATACATTCGATTTAGCTTAAAAATACCTATGATAATTGTATGAGTACCAACTATAAGGTTGTAAATAATTATTGGTTATCGCCATTGTGGCGGTTATCGTGTTGTTGGTTTTTTTTGTTTTGGTTGTATCGAAGCCACGACAACTACAATAAGATTATTGGACTTTTGAAATTTAAATAGTATTCACGTAGAAATATTATTATATTTTCCATTATGAATAACAGAAAGAAGTTGAGGGAGGGGGGGTAGAAATATAATATCGTGTAGTGTATATAATAATGTGATAGGTTCAGACTACAGGTAGAGGTATCGCCGAAAAACGTGCGTACCATTATGTTAAATATATTTTAGCTGCGTATGAGTGAACCCGTCGAAATCCTGCAGAGGATCAAAAGACGCATATTATACACATTAGACACGTCGTAAAGAACTAGTACGTCATATACATACGGCATTTAGGATACATTCGAACACACGTATCTGTATAATATGATATTTATACCAAGTCGCGAAGGTAATTTACACTGGTCGTGATAATACAACAGAATACGGTTGGCTAAACGTTCCTATATGTATCATATTATAATATTGTAATTCAAAAATCGAAATAGACAAACAGTACAATATTACAACAATATGTTATTTATCGGAATTCGAAAAAACGTCACGGCAATTACAACAATAATCATCATCGTATTGTTCGAATGTAATATGCTCATCATAATATTATAAACGAGAGGGAGAAAGAGAAACGACAATAATATTATTATGAAACGAGTTGGCGTTTGACGGGGCATCCTTATCACGCTCGACGGCTATTGTGTCATTATCCCTACAAGCGCAGCCAAGTGAGTTTCGTACGATTTCCTTAATCAGTTCTCGCCGAGCAATTAAACGGTGTCATTCACTGGTTAGACCGAACGTACTTTACGAAACTTCCAGTCTTATCTGCCGACGGATTGGTGACACACTCCTCCGACCAAGCGGTGCAGCTCTGTCGAGTGGTAAACGAGACAACATATCATTATAAGAACAACGCGAGACACCTACTCGTGACTTATAATATTATATCGTCACTGTCATTATAATATCATACAACAGACCGTTTTGTTTTCTCAGTTTTTCGTTTTCGTCTCTTATCGTTCCGGTTTGCCGTGTGCATGCGAACGATGTTATATTTCGTACTCGGGTCCCCGTGCACCGCCGCCGTCTATCGTCGTGCAGTAAACGAGCGCCGACAGACGTCTTCATCTGAGCTGCATCGTCTCGTCGTCATCCGGTTGCATTGACCACCACCCCTTGCCTCAGACACCATCACGTCGTTCTCCGGACCGCATCGGGATTTTCGACCATGGAGGTAACGAACCGCAGCGACAGCACGACAGCCGATCGTCCTTTACAGTAAACAACCCTTTGCCGTCGCCCCGCCACGCCCCATCACCCACCACCTGTCCAGAGTCCACTGTGGTTATACTCCACGACCAAACCCGCCCACGCACTGGATAACTTATCACGGACGAAGAAAAAATTAGGAATTTTTTCAAACGCATAATAGTAATATGATACCGTCGCATGGTTTGTATACCTTCGTATAAAACACGCCAATAACACGCCCACGACAAATCGTGACAAATCGTATAATAATAATAAACAGTATAATATTATTATATTTAGCACGCGTGCTCGATTTGTTTCATCCCCTTCGACCGTAGCGAATGTCATCGTTTTTATTATTCGTCCGGGGCAACGACCACGAATAGAGGGAACATATCTAATAACAATGCGTTATCGTTTTTTTTTTTTTCACATCTTTGTCAGATAACATAACTACTGTCTATTAAGACGAAATAACATCTCTCGCCCGTATTGAAGCGTTGTTGCATCAACGTTGTCGCCAATTAAAATTTAAAAAAAAACTGTTTTATCGTATATAATAATATGAGTAAAATATTATTGTATGACGTAAATGCATTAACAACCGATTACAACAATTTATGTTTACGATAAGCCAATCCGTGGTAAATTTGTATTCATTGTTTTATAAACGTAATAATAATATATGACTCGTTGTCGGCAGGACATCGTTCTAAATTAAGCCATTTTTGAAGAAATTTCAAATTTTTTGATAATGATTACTGAAAATCAATTTCCAATAATGTAACCGTAAACAGTTTGTCGCATTTGTTACGAATCGTTAAATTAAAATCGGACTATTATTAATTATACGTGTTATAATCGTTCAAATTTAATGTTAATTTTAATTACCCGTCAGACACATTCTAGATGGACCTTTTTAACAAGTGTAAAACCTAGAAATAATCTCATTGTAGATAAATTTTAAATAATTATACAATATTATTTTTTTAAATATTAATATAATTGACGCAATTAATGTAGACTTACGTAACTTGTTAATAACAACATATTGTAGCTGTACAACACAATGAATAAGTACAAAATATATATTTTAGATAATATAATGTTAGGGAAATTAAAATTGTATTTGAATACAAAATGAAGCTATGACCATACAATATATTATATTTAAACCATGAGTAATAACTAGTTGGAATGTATTTATAATAACGATTTAAATAGACTGAAATTATATCAATTCATCTATACTGGGTCAACTGCAGAATATCATATTTTGTTACTACCGCAGTAGTACAGTTTTAAAATGTTTTAACTAATACGAGTACTTACCTCAATTTCATTATACTATCAATCCTAATTCCTAATCGATTGAAAATAAAATAAACCATTAAAATTATAAAAAATATTACTTATACATTTTACTCGTTTAATCATCGATGTTGCGTATATGCTATTTGAATGGCCTCTGGTACGATGCCATTTTCAGTTGTCAGTCGAACACTGTAATTCATGAGTACCTATGCTAAACAGTAAACATAATAAAGATAAACTGTTTTAAAAAAAACCAACCGTGTGATAACGAGCCATACTGTGTAAATATTAGTCTTTTTAAATCTTCGCTTTATTCGATTCTCTTGATATTTAGTATTCAACTCGTGTCGGCATTGCTTAATATATAGTAGGTACGCATGTATGAATGTATGATGGTACGTATATATAATACAATTTTTGAAGTTTAATTTTAAATATATATTCCTACCTACGTGAATAGTGAAGTTAATTTAATTCGTTTTGATTTTGGTGTGGCTCAACTTGTACATTATGATGGTAGTTCGAACTGATATTATTGCAATAAAATAAATAAATAAAGTTATTTACAATATTTATAATTATACATGTAGGTATCTATTATTAAAATGTAATTATTTACTTTATCAGAACCATTTATATATTTCAAGGTGATATCGATTCACTTACTAGTACCTATATTATGTTTTGAAGCTAATAATATTAAAAACTTTTACGAGACAATTAAACTAGATTACTATTGTTGCATTTTATAATATTAAACAAACGTATGTCTAACATTAAAATTAAAATAAACATTTTGACCTATTTATTTTAAATATTTCTAATTTAAAATCAAACATTAAAATAATATATAATAATACAAATAATATTAATAATAAATAATTTTGCAATGGTCTAAAAAAACAATATAAATACTTACTTGTGCTGTTATAGAGTTAAAAATTAAAAACAATAAATGGAACTGCAATAATACAATCTGTATACATTTAACAAAATAATGCAAACGCATTTTGCTCGTTTCATTCATCTCCCGATAAAAGTTTTTTTTCTGGGAATATCGTAAATAAAATTAATTATAATATTTTGTTTGATCTTCTCTGTATAATTTTAAAATACAAATATCAGAGCATAAATTACGTTAAAGCGTTTTTGTTGATCAATCTAAATTCCATACAATTTTTATATAAATACCTAGGTCATTTACAACGAGTTTGTCTAAAACCGACTATACAATGTCACATCGTAAATTAATGTATGCACTAAAAAATTGTCAAAGGATATTTTTGTTTGTTAAATTGATTAAGTAAATATACATTTCCATTAGTTAGAAAAAAATATATAACAATACTGTTTACAATAACCGTTTTTTCTGTTGTAAAACACGTATTTATTTATCTGAAAAAAAACTATATTATTGTAGGTATTACATATACCTATTGTATACAAAACTGGTCAGGTACCTATCCAAGAATATATTTTTTTTTTTTTATAAATATTCATCATTGTTAAATTAGGAACGAATAAAGCAAATATTAATGATATCTGGATATTTTAGGTGAATATAATCACTTTTGAAGTATTTTCAATTTTGCAAAATGTCATTTTTGTAACTCACAATAAGACGTTATATTTTAATAATGAATCAAAAGTAGGTACCTACTGTATAGTATAATCAACTGTGATACAACCAATATTTTCTTTTTCCGGTCCTTTTCCTTCTTGACCATCACTCAACCTCCCACGCACATATAATATCAATCAGGTACTCAATTCGGTCGATCCGGATATCTATGTTAACGTAGGTATAGGTAACCTAAAAGAAATAAGTTTACGTTTGCTGTATATTATCATTAAACTTCTATAAATTATAAAAATACTTTTAGCTACTATTCTGTTTCACCATTTTATCACAGAACTGCAACATTTATAATTTATAAAATATAATTGTTTTTTTTTCATCACATTCTGAATTTATTCAAATGTTTTATTAAACATAAACCTATTAATTATACTTGGCTTGCTTGGCTTTGTATTGTTTCATACTCATAAATGTAAAAAAAAAAGTAAAAAGTAAATAACAATAAAAAAAAAAAAACATAAAAATATATTAAAAATCTCACATGATTACTTCACATGTGGTATGTATTTCGAGCATTGGGTATGTCATTGTTTTACAAGGAGAGGATCTAGTGGGTTATTGTATTAAGCTTTAAAGCAATAACAATTTCATTCTAAAAATAATTATAACTAAAGTGTGGTTTTTATTTTATTTTTTATAAGAATTAACGGTATAAAATATTTGTTTTGTTCAAATTATGCTCAATTTATGCTCAAATAAAACTTAAAAACTATTTAACACTTACAGATGGATATAAATATTAAAATTAAATTTGAGGATGGTTATGAATGTTCATGAGTTTATAACACCACATTTTTCCTATATAACAAAATTACGAACTTTAATTTTTGTGATATCATAATAAACTATGATAATATTGTTGTATTACACCTTTACTGCCATTTAAAAATATTTTTCGGAAAAATATAATTGTTTTAATTAATGTTGTAACTTGTAACATATCATTACTGGCTTTAATCCAAGTCCAAAACCAGGTTTCACAGATGGAATAATGGTCCCGTTGTTTTGGATGTTGGAGTGATACAATTGCGTAAAAAGTGTTACGGTTAATAACACATCGAATAATAAATTATAATATTATAAAATTTAGAGAATTTTAAATGTGTATATTTTACGTTTCAGGTTGGTTTTTCAGTTAAGATAGGGTTGGTGATGATACTGCTTTGTTTGATGAAGACAACAAACCCAGAACTACTCGATAATCTGCTTACTCCTAAAGCAATATGTCCCAAACAATGTGCTGTTTGTTCTTCCACCGAAATGCTCTGTTCTGGTGCCAACATCACAGATGTCCTAAACTATGATATGGATCCTCAAGTAATCACTAATCTCAACTTAATTAAATAATCTACAAACGTTGTCATGTATATTTGAATTTGTTCTTTTCGACAATATTTCAACAATTATTATTCTAGATTTATCAGTACAGTGAAATAAAGCATTTTACCTGTATAAAACTTAAGAAATTTTTGACATCATTCATTATTTTAGATTCTGAGTGAAACGATGAATGTATTGATTTTACAATGATGAGTGTTTTTTTTTATTTTTTTTTTTTTTGTTTGTCATCAGTCATCACCTTTTAGGACAGTACAAGTGCTTAGATTTTCTTCAATAGTATCTTTTCTGAAAGGAATGTGAATCTAGTTGGTACTTTAGAGGGTCAAAATTAGAGGGTAAAATTTTTCCAGTAGTTTTCAAAAGCGCAGTGAAAAACAAAAGAAAAATTAATCAAAGTTTTGTACGCAAAATATGTTTTCAAAAAAATTGATTTTGGTTTTTGGTGCAACTCTTAAACAAATAACTGTAGGTACATGACATTTTGACTAAATGTTTATATTAGCATTTTCTATACACCATAACATTTTCCAAATAATTTGATTGATTTTGAGTTGTTTACGGACATTTCTAGTTTCCATTTTTTTTATTTTTTTTTTATATAAATATCAAAAAAATTTATTTGTTGGTTAAAAAAGCTTGAAAATTTAATAGAAGGCTCCTAATATATTTTTTCAAAGGTAGATGAAAAAAATTAAAATTCATAGTCACAATTTTTTTTTATTAGCATTGAAAGTTCAAATATTGACAAAATACGTAAAAATTACGAAAATTTGTAAATTATTTCGAGTTAGAAATTCGCAAAATATTTTTTTTTTAAAACTAAAATTTGAAAATGTAATACAAGATTCCTCATAAGTTTGTCTACCTTTATCAAAAAAAAAATGTCTACAAGAAATTCAAATTAAATTTTTATGAGCGTTTGAAATTCATATTTTTACAAAATTTGATATTCACTTGATTTCTCATGCAACAATTTTCTTATTTTGTTGTAATTGAAAAACGAATGACTGTAGATACTTGAAAATTTCACTGAATGTTTATATTAGAATTTTCTATACACCATACAATTTTGAAAATAATTTGACTCTTTCTGAGCTGTTTACGGACATTGTCAGTTTTCAAATTTTTAGTTTTTTTTTTCTATAAGCATCAATACATTTTTATTTGTTGGATAAAAAAGCGTGAAAATTGAATGCAAAACTCCTGATATATTGACACAATATCAGTTGAAAAATATTAAAAATAAATAAGCACAATTTTTTTTTATAAGCATTTAAAGTTCAAATTTTGACAACATTTATCACATTTAAAATTTAATAATAATTTTGTAGTTAAAAATGTATAAAATATTCTACTTTTATGGCTAAGGATTGAGAATTTAAAACAAGATTCCACGTAAATAGGTTATATATAAATTACTTTATTCACCTTAATATCATCAAAATATACTTCGTTATATCAGAGGCTGACTGACCGTTTTCACTCAGAATCGTTTTTCTTATACAATGATATTATTATATCATTGAATTCAAATTTAACACCATCCATTACAGTGACCCACTTGTAACCTACTAACCTAACCTAACCTAACCTACAGCAGAGTGACTTTTTTTAGTTTTGCATACATTTTATTTTGAATCTATTGTTTTTGACTTAAGATGTCTAAGAATCAGATAAGTATTTATTAATGGAAAATATTGTCCGAGATTTGTTCCGCAAAGATTGACCTCAAGGTCGAAACATATAGTTTCGCATTTTCATTCTTGATAACTGATAAGTTAAACTATATCATAATATTATCAGAACCCTATAAATTGTAACTAATAATACTATTAAAATATAATTGAGAACTTTAATAAGTGCATAAATTATTGTCTTGATAGATGTATAACATGTTCATTTCAAATCTCATTTAAAATTTTTTAAAGCTGATCAATATAATTTTGACTTTTTAAAAATAAATAATCTATTCATCAATAATTTTAATTAATGTAACAGTAAATCAAACTTTTAAACATAACATAATACAACCATGCCATGTATCACCATACATTTTATTAATTAAAAATAATCTGATTAAATGTATTTATTTCTTAACTTAAATGAGATACTTACCTATGTATTTGTCTAGTGGGTGTAGAGTCATAAATTAATGTGACAAGGTAAATAAATTAATTTTATAATTTTTAAGTATTTAAAGTACTAAATAATTATAATTTATGTTCATATCACGTTATTAGGACGCTCCATACTGATATTAATTTTGGAATTTGAATTAAGAGCATACCTATGATTCTTATACTCAAATTATAATACATTTAGGTAGATACTATAAATATTATTATTACCTAATGCTATTATCCATTTTACACATCAATTTGACGGGTTACTAAAATGTATTGCTAAGAAAACATGTAAATGCAAAATGTGTAATAGGTATATATTATCATATTATATTATATTTAGACAAAGATTGATCTACTCTTAATACCATCATTGTATTTAATATATTTCGTTCATTTTCGATGCAGTAATATTATCATTTATCAATCAGCACCTTCTTCTACCACCTATCTACTAATAATTTTCTTAAAACATTATTGTATTGGTCGTGGTTTGTATATTTTAAACAGCCACCTATTTCAGTAATTAAAATTTAAAACTATATAAATGTATTAAGAACTTTTCAATCTTTGTTAATATGTAGCTATGTAACTTATCTTCTTACTTAAAATAATGCTGACATTAAAAAAATATTCTGAAAATAACTTATCGTTGATATTTCTTTCACAACAATATACTTTTGTGAGTGGTACCTAGAAAATTTTATTTTGCTCAGTCTCTTTTATTTATTCTCGTTTAGTGCGTTTCTATAATAAATAATAATCAATAATAATATATAGTACAACAAATTTAATTTTTTTTTTTGTTTCAGTTAGTAAATTTAGACTTTTCAAACATGTCATTGAACTTTATTCCACTCGAAGTATCATACATGACTAAATGCAAGAAACTCAATCTATCTATGAACAACATCCAAAATATCGATAAGGTTGCTTTAGAAAACTTACGGAATCTTGAAGATCTGATATTGAGCAATAACTCCATTAAGGACATCGCTGATATAAATCCAAGTGAATTGTTTAAATATAACAAGAAAATCAGGTTTCTAGATTTATCGAACAATCCTTTCTTTGATCTTGGTCAAGACAATAACACTATATTGATCAGTGAATCACTAGAAGTGTTAGACGTTAGTCAATGTCAAATTGTCTCATTGATTGGACCAATTGTGCTCAGTGGACTCAAAAAGCTGAAATACTTAAACTTGTCCAATAACCCATTAAAACAATTGGATGGACTGTGGTCGGACTCAATAACCACGTTAAATATACGTGGCTGTATCCTCGTCTATCTCAGCGATGATGCTCTGAGTGGATTTACAAATCTCGAACTATTGGACGTCAGCCTAAACGATCGGCTGTTTATCGACAATACAATACAATCCACGTCACTCGTAACGCTTGACATTTCGCAGTGTTCAGTGCGCATACCGAATTTGCATGGTATGCTTGACCTTAAATCTGTATTTATGAACGGCAACCGAATTAAAAGACTTACAGCTTATCAATTTGCCAATAGCACAAAACTGATCAATTTGGATATATCTGAAAACCACGTCGAAACTGTACGTATCATTTGTCAACAGTTTTTCAATTGAAAATAAATATGATACTTAAATTAAATATGAAAAACGTTTTTAATGTACACTTATCGTTACAATAACATTAAATATTGAATTTTTAAATACAAACGTAACACATTATACTATTATTAGAATTTTCCACATTTTATTTATTTTTATAAAATGTAATAATATTAATAATATATTAGGAGGTATGTTGTTATATTATAATACTCACTTTATTCGAAAAATCAATTTCTATAAACAACTCAATAAAAATAACTCTTTAAAAATAAATAAAAGTATGAGCAACTTAACTACATTTTAATTATATTATGAATAATTCATATGGCCTAGGTACAATATGCACGAATATTTTTACTTTTTAAAAACACGACATGTCAGGTGAATTATCGTTAGAACAAATATCCACTTGAATAACTTATTTAAATTGCTCGAATTACTGATTAATAGAAATGTCTCGTTTCATGAAGTAAAAATAAATTCGGTTCTACATTATGTGTATACCTAGTGGTTATTTATGGTCTGAAATTTAAAATGTCACCTTGATCGATAGGATCAATCAACTCGAACAATATCAACTCTTAATGAAAGAATGCGGGGTAACCATTTTCACCAAGGTATCAAATAAATGTATTTATGAAAGGTGGTCCCCGGAATCGTTGTAAATCAAAATCGAACGACTGGAAAACAACTGCTTATAATGATGGCAGTAGCATATCCAATTACGTTGTACCTATAGGTACATCAAGTATGATGGAGTAGTAACAATAAAATTTGTATTCCTTTTATGATTCAGGTGGACCCGTTAGCATTTTACGGCATGTCATCGCTTATGTTTTTGGACTTGTCTATAAATTTTATCATAGAAATCTCATGGGAATCCGTTATGGCTACACTGCCGTCACTGGAATCGATGAACCTTTCGTACAACTTCGTCTCTCAAATTGGACGGCTGAAATCCAACTCTCTCCGCCGACTGAACCTCGATCACTGCTGGATCCATTCGATTCCGAACGGTGCATTCGTTCAACTAGAGAAATTGGGCGAGCTCATATTATCCAACAACCCATTACAAATGTTACTACCAGGTAGTTTCAACTCATCACACATGTGGTTTTTGGATCTCAGCTACTGTCGGATATCGCACCTGATATCCTACGAGTTTGTCAACTCACCCAATCTTACAGAAATAAGGTTAACCGGAAACCGTTTAGTGACTTTGAAAAATGGCACGTTCAATAAATGCACTAAGCTGAAATACGTTTACTTGGATGACAACCCGTGGACGTGTGACTGTTACAGTGCTGATTTCGCCTACATGGCCGTACTGGCCAATAGAACTACCAAGCATTCTCCAATTGAAAGGTAAGAGTTGTTTTCAAGTAATTAACCTGCAGTGGTGCTATATGTATAAAAATATAATAAAATGATTTAATACTTTTATGGTGAGTAATGCATAAAAATTTGTCTGCTGAAAACGCTGAAAAAAATGAACAGTTAAAAGTAGACGAATAAACTATCAATAATAAACAATAGATTTTAGACCCCAACATAACACCAGATTAGTTTAAGCACATATTATATAGATAATAAACTTGATTGCTAACTACTATACATTACTAACAAACGGGCCGGATAACGCCACTTTTTCAACATATAGGTTGTGGGCTATGGTATTTTATCAATTTTTATCTTGATAATAATACACAGATATATTTATTTATTATAACTTGATAAGGAGAAAAACTCCATTTACAAACTGTGTATAAATATGACAGTCATATAAAGTGTTTTGATAAATTTAAATAAGAGTAAAAATAATAATTATTAATTATGTATAAATTATGTATAGTATAAATATAATGTTTCAACATGAATAAGTTACTTAAATAAATATAGATATAATACAATGATAAATTCTGTTTATCAGGTAATACTATACATAGCCCACAACCAACATGACATTTTTTTGGTGACGGCTGGTATCATTAGTTAGCAATCTCGATTATTATCTATATCTGAGGTTTTAAGTATTTAACACAAACCTAGTTGATAACGGGTTTGAAACAAGAAGTAATCACATGAATGCTTCTGATTTATATTTAATTCACCACAAAAAAAAAAAAAAATACAATACAGTAATCAACTAAAACAATGGTGTTGTTAGTTACTTACTTAACATTTTATATACATATAATATTATTATCATTTGTTATGAACAATTCTTGCAAGTTTGGTTGCCTATTCGAATTCACTTTAATATATAGTATAAAGTTTATAGTATAAACCATAATGTTATTATATTATGTAAAATAAACTAAAAGTTTCTATTTCAATTCTATCTTTATCACATATTGAATACTTATAAGCATAATATTTACAAGCAGGAAAATTCAATGTCCACTAAAATAATAAAATAATGATTATAATATTATAATATTATTACCGCTTTATTACCAGATTAAAGATTTAAGTGGTCCAAAAATAGGTAACTTTATGACACAGCATACCATTCCATACACAAACTAGTAACTAATTGTTTAATACCAACTAAGTTTGAATCCTAGAAAAAATCAATAGGTAATTAAATAATACGTGGACATACAAATTAGTCTTAAAGGTAGATATTAGTATATTTAGACAACTGAGGTTACATTTAATTAGTTTTTATGTTAAATATATATAATTTTTTAGTAAGCAAAATTAATACTTTACCATTCTTATATCTACAAGATTCTCTAAATCATAAAATTGGGATAATCCTTTTATAAAACTAGCTGAAATATAATAAGTTATTCATTATACAAATGTCTAAACACTCAAATTTCCAATAACATTTATTACAATAAAATAATGTTAATAATGATTATATTATAATAGTAAGTATTATTATTACTCGTAAGTTTTATTATAAAGATAAAGAATTTCAAAAGTCCCAAATCATAGTTATTTTCTTTGGAAAAAGTTTTTTATAAGCTGGGTATTTTATCTCTAGCAATATCGATTTGACACCAATCAAATCTAGTTATTGGCCGCCGATCGTCTTTGGTTGAAGCATTATATATTTATATCACTTTCAGTTTCTGCTTTCTTAGTTTTCTTATCCAACACAGTACTTTGTATCCATCAAATTCCATTCAACTGAAAATTGTCACGACCATTACTCTGTAACGTACTTTTGCGGGTAAATGCATAACATCCTGAATAGAATGTCTTTGAACTACTCAAGCTAACAAAATTAATCAAAGCAATATATTACTGTGAAATACAGTAAATGTTTTATTCAAATATACCAAAATACTTAAAAGTTATAAGATATTATGCAATAGCCAATACTAATCACTGTACCAATCATAGACTAAATATTATTTTTTTAAATAATATTTTTCCAACAATAACAAATATCTCAAAAACTCGTATTTTTTAACATAAACTAATAATTTCATGTTTAAAGCTTAAATTTAGCATGATAATTAATGTATAAATGTATAAATATTGAATTTTCAATTATTGAAAATAATTTGAACTTCATTCATATTATTTTAAAAATAAATATTAATTTTCATAATTTAATAACAGTTTGAATAATTCAATGTAATTTAAATTATGAGCGTAGCGACAATGATGTGTCTGTTTTTTTTCTGTCATTACCATTTGGGTTACTCCGATTTTCGGCATCAGCATCATTCTGATGGAAAAGTTAATCTAGTTAGTGCATTCGGGAGGCCAAAATTTAAAATTTTCAGTAGTTTTTAAAAGAGTAGGAAAAACAAAAAAAAAAAAAAAAATAACAGGGAGTTTTCTTCAAAACCTAATTAAAAAAAAAATAGATTTTATTTATTTTATTCAACACATAAACTAATAACCGTAAAACCTTGAATTGTATTTAAAGCCTTGAGACATTTTTTTTTTAAATTAAAGTCGATAAAAACTTTTTCACTGAGTAAAAAAGCTTGACAATTGAATTCAATGGTCCCCATAAGTTGCTAAATATTATATGTAAAGACATAAAGACGATTATTCTTAAATGCATTTAAAGTTAAAAAATTGACAAAATTCATCCAAATCCCAAAAATATATAATATTAAATATATTGTGTTTTGTAACGTCCTAAAATTATGTAGGTATAACAAAAAAATTGTTTTAAAAACGTTAAAAGTTTTTTTGAA
>WHPZ01572438.1:20371-44293 GCA_016617965.1 Macrosiphum rosae | reverse complement strand
TTATAGGTACCTATTGTAGGTCAATTTTTTGTTTAATATCATAGATATGTATATAATATGTCTTATACCTAGACTGACATACCGTCTCCCCTCAGAATCGTTTTTCTTATACAATGATATTATATCATTGAATTCAAATTTAACACCATCCTATATTATACAGTGACCCACTTGTAACCTACTCACTACTGTACAGCAGAGCGACACCCACTTGCCCACCTTTTTTTCGTTTTAATCTAGTTAATCGCTGAGACATATATTCAAGGTTAAAAATTTATAAATCGATTTTATAATCATATATTTCACCTCAATTATACAGTAGTATGTAATAATAATAATAATAATAATAACATAACGATGACGTCTTGACTCGATGTCGTAATTTATAACTCAAACAAAATATTTATTAAATATTAATAGTTAGTCTTAGTCGTATTACGTTTGTTTGGTTTAAATAATTATAAATTAAAAACGTAATTAGATTGTATTTCATGAGTCATGATACATAAGATGTGATAATGACCAAGCCAGAAAAATTAAAGTTAAAGATTAACTTTTAGAAAATTATTTTAGGGGGCGGAACTTTCCAAAAAATTACTCTTCACTGGATCTGTGATATGGGTCTAGACACATTATACATATAATACACAGTGATTCACTAAACAAGCCATATTTTATCCTTTAATAATGAATTTGTTCAATTCTGAATTTTGCAACGCTGGTCAAATTAATGATTTTTTTTTTATAAGTTAAGGTAACTTAATATACATCAATAATAAAAAGTTAAAAGTTAGTTTAATTTTTGGTTAACTCAGTTAAGTTAAAAGTTAATTTTTTTATTCAACGTTAGCGTACTTTTATTTTTTATCAACCCAAAACTAAATTATGCACTATAATAGACAATAGTGTTTATACTTTATAGTTTATACAGTATTTCCATATGATATATATTTCATTGAAGTTTTTCGTTTCTAAAAAAAGAAAAATAGTTAGGTACCTACCTATCTGATAAGTTAGATTAGTAAAATATAACATTTTTAACAATTCACAGTAAATATTTTTCGACATTAGGTATAACGATATAGACTAAAATAGTGAAATTTAATTATAAATTAACTTAACTTTCTTCTCAAAATTACAAAATAATTCAAAAAAAAATAATTCCTCCTTAATTATTAAAAAAAGAAATTTATCAAGTTACCTAATGAAAATCCAAAAGTAACTAGTTCAATTAAAAATTTTAAATTGAATTAACTTTTTCACGAAGTCCCATCAATGGTCTCTTCACTCATCCCCCCTGTCTGAATTGACGTAAATAATTGTAATTATCAACCTGTTTGTTACATTACCCTATTATTTTGTCTTTTCTATACTTATTCTTTTATCACTTGTGCTTATTGTAAACCATTATATTATTACAGATTGTACAATTGTCTAGTTTAAAAAAAAAAAAAAAACTTTTTAAATTAAATGTAACATTTTAACTCGCCTTGGATTTTTGGAACTATTAAGTATTTAAGTATACTTAAACAACATATTTTTTTTATGATTAATATATTTAGTTACCATTTAAGGAGTGTCCTGTAGCAATACAAACTTCTATTTTTCAAATACAACAAACTTTCTTTATGTTAATTGTTAAGCAAATGATTTTTTTGAAAATGTTGATGTATCTTAATACAAATTTAAAGGAATAGTTTCCGAGTTATTAAAACGTGTATACTAAGGAGTAAGGATCAGAGTCCTTGACTTTTTTTAGAGAAATACAAAATATAATAATATGTAATAACAAAATATATAGTATTTATTATTCGTGAAAAATGTTTTCAAATTATAAAATGTTCATAGAATAATAATATTAACTATTCACAACTCATCATGGCCTTCATAATATCTTCCACACTTCTTATCATTTATTAATATAAATTATCCTTAGATAATCTGCTTCACAATTTATAGGAGAAATTGTGTTTTTAAAAAAAAGGAATTTGCTATCGCCACAGTGCACTCCTCAAATAGTATGAAAAAATCTAAGTATTTGAAAATAGGTATTGTCGTAAGGTAAGACTAGTAAAAAAAATACAAAAATCAGAATTTAAATAAATTCTTAATTAGAGCTGACAAATGGGGTGTGATTATACTCGGCGAGTCACAAAGCCCATATTTTATATTTATTAGTTATTACCTACTTTAATTTCAAAATCACTCGCCTTTTGCTTGAAAACTGCAAATAACAACATTTTACCCGTTAACAGATTATATTTCCAGCGAACTCTGATCGACCGCACATGAATACATGCCTATAAGTACCCAGCAATCTATTCAAACCGAAAAAGGTGTACAAGCGAGAGCACGTCGACATTTCATTGCGGTTTCATTAAACGCACATTTTTAACTAAACGTATCATACCTTTGTATTATTCATAAACAGTATAAACAGTAAACACAATATATATACGATAAATATGCCCCACAGTTGGCTGCAGATCCATTCATCCGGACTAGATCTTTTGACACGCATGGCATATGACACATAATGTCACATTCATTCGGTTTTATTATTATATTGTAGTAATAATATTGTTCGATCAGTCTTCAAACCATCAATAAGAACTACTATATTATACTTAATGTTATATTATTACGGTTTTGTACTTTATATTGGTCGTTGAACAATTCCTAATTCGAGTTTATAGCGTGTAATGTGTAGGCACCCATTATACTCGGCCAGGTAAAATTTCCGAACGAATTTGCGGAAAGCCATTTATCACGGATATCGTTATTATATTATTATTATTACAGTGTGTTGTGGGCGGGCGAGCAGAGCGTGACTAAATCGCGTCTGTACCCGCCTTGTAAATACACATATTATTAAATATTATTATAATAACATAATAAATATAGGCGGATCCGATGTATTTTTCTCAAAAACAAACCGACAGTGACGCAAGGCGGATAAAAAAAAAAAATCATGGGCGTTCCACATTAAAAGGCACTAAATAGCTTTTTTACGTTTTACTGTGGGTGAGCACAATAATAAAGTTTTAGATTACGTTTTTCTTATTAACACGTATTATTAATTACTATTTTTTTGTCTAAGTATAATTATATAATAATATAATATTACTTCGTATGTTTTAACCAACGTATATAGTTACTGAAATTATAACGTCCAAAATACAATATTATTTTGAAAATCGATTTGCGCGGTAAGAAATTCAAATGTATTGAAAACTGTCGTCCATTATACATCTTAATAGAACGATAATTTGGAAATATTATCATATAGTTACGTTTTCGAGAAAATATGTAGAAAACAATGAAACGAACAGAAACATAATAATATCGAGCAATTTCGTTTTATACGATTACAAATTCAGTATACGGATTATTATATAAAATAATATAAGTGTTGGATTAGTTTGTAAAAAAAAATCCTACGATAGCCGATAATCTTTATATAATCGACCGAGGCTACCGAGCAGTTAATTGAAGGAACCGCACGAATACGACGTGTGTACCTATGGGAGACGCCCAGCGTTCTGTCATTCTAGCTGTACTCCAAGTATACTCTCTCCTTTAATTAATATTAAATACAGGTAAACGCATAACATAATATTATTTAGCTCGTATATGGCCGACACGATTCAGACACCATATATTATTATTATAGTAGTACCTACCACGGGAGTGGTAACTGCCTGGGAAGTGTGGTCACAATGTCAAATGGGGGGTCTCATATCAATCTCAACTCTTTGGGGGTTTTTTTTTGTATGTCTATAGGATTTTTTAAAAATATAGAAATAACTGTCGTTCGTTATTGTTAACGTTAAAATTTATGTTTTCAATACTTGAAACTGATACGGTCATATCCAACGAGATAACTATTAAAAATTACAGAAAAGTATTTATAGTCAAGTGTTCCCAGAATCGTATAAAATAAAAAGCAAGAATATTTCTAAAGTCGTATTACTGATTCGTGTTGAATAATACATTAATTCGCCTTAAATCGGCAGTTGTGAAAATTCACGTGATGAATTCACTTAACCGTTTTGCAATTTATTACAATTAATAATAATTATTAATTATAGTTAGTCAGTTTTAACACCATATAACTTTAGACGATAATTGAGCACACGATTTAATGATCGGCGTGTCCGACTTTATAGTATACAATAAGGTCGATACTTCCACCCATTTATATATTATTGTTATTACTATACTTTTGTATTATATAGGATTACACTTTGCCGCAACGGCAACGCTATACCTAATAATATGGTAGCCTCCCCGAACACACTCGCTAGCCCGGCATGGCGCTTACATTTTACACCTGTCATTGCTGTAAAGTTATACTCTCCATGTAATAACTATTTATGATATCCAAAATAATAACTTAAAAATTAAAATATTCCAGTCACAGTAATATGAACGAAAACGAACGGCCGCCAAAGTACAACCCATACAATAGATATTCGCTGGACTAAAACCAGTTTGAAATTATCCCACATTATCCCGCACCGGGATAGTGGACCATGTAAATGATATGGTCCAAACATCCCTGTGAATTATTTTTCACACCGGTTTAGTCCAGCTAATTTGTAGACAGTCATCCATTTGTCAAATCGTCTCACTCAGAGATAATAATATACTAGTTTACTACCTTTAATAAATAAATATATCCAGCTTCACGGTCGTGGCTCGAGCTAAGTAAATAAAAAAAAAATAATAATAACTGTAAGACGGTGTGTGTATAGTATATCGAAGCAGGAGTTGCCTATTTAAACTGTGTAAAATACAGATAAATTTGTTATAAGACATAACTAATTTTCTAATGCATCAGTTAACCCCTAGTAAACTCCAAAACATCAGAAATATTGTGTAGAATGTGCTTTTGAAAAAATCATCAAAATCGTACTTTTAAAAATTAAGTTATAAATGAAAAAGTGCGAACTTTTTAATGGAAATTTATAGTAAATTCAGAATCACGGTAGCCGTCGTCGTCGTCGTCGTCGTCGTCGCATCAGGGTTGCCAATGTTACCAACAATATTACCGTTCTTATAGATTATTGTGTAAATACTCAATATTTTATAAAGATAAAAATTAGTGATATCACAACAAAAACCCTTTGTAAACTACGTGCAAAAATGGCTAAGCAAAAAAAAATATAAGATCTTTAAGCACTATAAAGATGTGATATCATGAATAAATGATAAGTATATTGAATTTAAGTAAACTTATTTTGTTTCAATAATTTATTTACTTGGCGAAGAATTAAATAGTATATAAATATTAATAATAATATTTTTAAAATACCTAATAAAAAGTTATATTTTAATAAGTCCTTCGCCTTAATTATTTTGTTCATCACACTTTGATTGTTTTAAGAAATAATTCCAAGTAAATACATTATTGAAACGAAATAAGTTTACCTAAATTCAATATACTTAGCATTTATTCATGATATCACATCTATATAGTGCTTAAAGATCTTATATTGTTTTTACTTAGCCATTTTTACACGTAGTTTATGAAGGGTTTTTGTTGTAATATAATATATATATATTTATGCATAGTTATGTTGATGCACCAAAAATGGTCGTCTCATTCCACTTTAAACTTCACGAAATCAAGCGAAATATTAATCATTGGTTCTATTATCTGATCATTTGGTTTCTCATCATCTTGAGTTGTCCAGATAGTTTTATGGAATTATCACAACAATCAAAATTGACCACACATACCTGAGTGTCTTTAATGGCAAACTTGAATTTTCCGTGGAATTCGTATTATCATCAACATTAAATATATATCCACTGAACGGCACACATATTATACCCTGCAGGAAAGAGGACATTTTAAGCTTTCTGCAGAGTCGCTCGATCAGGACCCCAACTTCATATCAACCACATTTAATATCTCTGTACCGTTTAAATACTGTCGTATTTGTTTTAACCGTATATTCGTTTTTATATAGTCAATATTTTTATACAAATAATTAATATAATATGTAAATCTATCCAAATGGCTACTGGACTACTGCCGTCTGTAGCAGAAGGTTATAATATGTTAAAAAAAATATATATTAATATTATATTATATTTGAATAAGTACGAGTACGGTAAATCGAATTCAACTGCACAAGCTGCGTAGTTGTATAGTATAATGATTGCACCACTCTGTTGTAATATTACTTGCAAAATTCGCAAACGGAGTTTTCCCATAATATTATGATGGCGTTACAACTTTGTAGCATTGGATAACGTGAAATCGTGACTGCAATGGGAGAATCCAACGATCGGCTTCATCGCATAATATGTAATACATTAATTCTGCTAATTTAATGACATGATAATATTATACAAGGCGTGGCCATGGTTGAATTAAAGGGGTGGCTTAAAGCCGGCGTAGATGTCTACGATTCGTGAACAATTTGACCCCATAATATTTAAAAAAAAAAAAGTTTTATTAAAACTATTTTACGCTTTTTAAAGTAAATAAAAATAAAAATTCTTCTCACAGTTTTTACTGTATTGTCATACTATACTATAATATTATCGTTGAATTAGCATTATTTTATTATTTTATTACTTTATACAGGGTGATTCAATAAACATGCTCACCCTTTTTTTCTCCATTAATGCAGTTATTCAAAATCTGACTTTTTAACCTTTTAAAACAAATACACTGAGTATATATTTTCAAATTCTAGACATTTTTTGTGAATACTACTTAGGGAGTATCCCGTGAAGACACAATCTTCTTTTTTCAATTGAAAATAATTAAAAAATATCATGAACTTGAAAATATTTTGGTCTTTATGTATATTTAAAAGTTCTAAAATTCACAATTTGAAATGTTGAAATTGAAATTTATTAAATTAAAAAAAATAGGGTGAACGTAGTTTGTGGATCTACCTGTATATTGACTGTTTTATATAAAAAAACAAGAAAGATATAGTAATCGTAATAGAAAAAAAACAAAAATTACATAAACAAAAACAAACTTTATACTTAATTAATATTTTTAAGAATCGTACGAATATTAAAATATTTAATATAATATAAGAATTACAAACACGAATTGTATCTTTAGAAAGACTCCTATACAGTAAGTGTAGTTTAGTGTCGCGATGTGTAGTCTTAACAGACTTCGCGGGTGTGCCGGTGTGGTGCAAAAAGCCCAAGTACTTAGCCACATACTTAAATGGGACTAATTGTGACTGAATATATTATAACACAGCGGTGTTTCTGCGTAATAAACTGCGTGCCATGCGTGCTGAACGGTGACTGACCGTATGAGATAAAATTATTATAGTGGCTCACGTGTAATGCGTATCTGCAGTGTCCAAGAGTAAGTAAATAGCAGAGTAGAGCCTATTATAATATACCTATTTACATTGTACATTAGGTACCTACTACCTATGTATACATAATATATACAAGTTGGTACGGGTGCGCGTCGACGAGTTGACCTACACCGGTATAATATTATACCTATGTATATCAATATACGTATATTGCATACAGACACAAAAATATTATTATACGATACAGGCAGATGTTTCGCACAGACGTCCCCCGCGAATAAATCACCGCAATAATAAAGGCGTGAATGTTTCCGTGCGGTCTCCATTGACGTTGGTTGTACCACAGCGGGGCGCTAAGGGCAATCAATGTACATAACTCGGCAGTTTTTATCTATTCAACTCGAAATTATTATTATTATTATACTGTTAAAGCCAAGATGCGCGGCGCGGTATGCATGTGTGTATAACACTGTTTTTTTCCCGCCCTATCGCACACACCCCTCTCACACCCTCTATCGCACGCGCACCCTCTCCCTCGCCTCGCCCTCTGTCTTGTTTTGTAACGCGCTCTGCGGGCCGACAGAGACAATCGTAAATTTATCACCCCTCCGAAACGCCCGTAAACTACCGCCCCGCAATATTTAGGGTAGGCTTCGACAAATTTTTGGGCCCGTTTCCGAACAACGCGCGTGCCGCTGCACGCCACCGCCGCCACGGTACCGCACCCGCTCCAAAGCATAATAATTATAAATTTATATGACATTCGTATATCGTCATTACACGCTCTGTGTCGATGATCACGTGACACGGACAGCAGGGCGTAGGTAGTGCGTGTCATAAGGAGGCCCATATACTTAGATCTCCCGCAGAAGCCAATTATTATTATTCTTTCTATATAGTCATACCATATAAGTAATATTTACGATTATATACGGTACACGCAGTCAATGAATATGGCAGACGTCAAGTTACGAAGCGTAGGATAGTATTAGCAGGTTAATGGCTCATCAACGAGAATTTAAGAAATAATTGACGTCTATATTGATTTATTGAGTATCGTCTATACCGGCAGCCTCTTTCCTCTAACCTTTTTATCTGCTTAGAGGTTCGTTTTAAAATTTAAACTTCACTGAAATTACGACCCTATATTATTATATTTGAGTATTTTACCAGGGCCAATAAATAAGCACATAAACATTCAAATAGGGTACCAGTTAAAAACTGGTAAGTGTGCAGACTATAGTGACTTTCTTGAATTACGTCAATGAATCCCGATCGAGTGTCGGCATTGCAAGAGCAAAAAATGAGGATTTATTTCAAAATATTCATTGAAAGAGAATCTAAAAAACCTTGTGAATTTAGAACCAAAAACTATAAATTTAAGAATACATCGTGGTTGACACATTGGTACATATTGTACTACGTGTAATATTATATATACCTATTTATCATTTATCATTTTATCTGTAGAAATATGCAAGAAAATACTATACCTATACCCAACTTAACTTTAATGTGTAGGGGACCACATCATTGGCCACGTTTGTCGAATCTAAAGTCGATAAATTCTGAGATTAACCTGTTATTAGCCATGTATAGTATATTCTCGAATCGAATCGAAACTTAACTATATTTATTATAATATGATTATAATCGCAAGTGATTAAATGCATATTATAATAATGCTATAATATCATACACTACTCTACTACAATTCTATAATTTCAGATGCTTTTTCGACAATAATATCATAGAGTCATAATTTATGTGAATAATATACAAATTAAATATCATGTGGTCCTGAGCCCATTTTATTAAACTTTTAATGTTTGACTTGACCCCACGATAAATGTCATATATTATTATTTATTATAAAAAAAAAAAAATACCTGCCGCTTAACTATGTATTCGTACGTTAGGTACCCTACACTACCCGTTGTACAACGATAAGTTAGTGTTTGACGTCCTGTAATTGTAATATAAACAAATCCTTATTATTCGATGGCAGGCCTACCATTTTTGGGATAGAATAGGAATAATAAGTTTGAAATTTTATTAGAATAATAGGAACCTACATGATATAATATAATATAATAGGTACACATTATATTATGTTATAATGGCTATATTAGGTATGTATTTATGTTTTACACATACAAGAGTATACAATGAAAGGTTTCTTAGGTATGTTTTCTATGGGTATTCTCGTGTTTCTAAAAAATTGTCTAAATTTCTATTTTAAAATACAAAATAATTGTTGATATTGTCTTGTTATAATATTTTCCTTTTATATTCTGTTTTATATCTGAAGTGAAATGTGACCGGATAAAATATATTAAACAGAGAAGCGTATTGGAATATTATGCACATCTAATGTATTGTATTATGTTATAATATTGGCATATTTGCTATAATTATTATTTTATTTTATACTTGCAGAACTATAATGCGGTATAACAGAAGCTTTTTTAAGTAAATTTTTTTTTTCAATTAAATTTCATCAAATTATTAAAATCTACTGTACCTATACGCTATATTATAGTTGTAAGTGCTGATAGTAAAACAAAATATAATCTCATCCTGATTCGAATTTATTCATCTTAGATGTCAAAATAGATAATATTATAAGTACATTTTTTTTTTTTATAAAACACAATCATTGCAGCTACGGTCTTTTGAGATGGCAAAATATAGCATATAAGATTAAAAATATATAGTACCTACATTAGAATTTTATAATTTGTGGTACGTGTTTGAAGGTTTAAAATATTTGAATACTATATTGGTTCTGTTTCTGTAATATAATTTGTACAACAATGACCGCATAACAGTTATCTGCTCATTAATCATTAAACGATGATTGTAGATGTCTTTCTCATTAAACCTCGGTTGAAATATTTAATAATTTGTCCTAAGTATACACACATTATGATTATGTGTTTTCTACAATATTATACTGATAACTTTGTGTAAAACTGAAAACTCATAGCTACGATAAAACTATTCCCATGTCGTCATGTACAATAATAATTGACTGTCAATTTATTCCTGATTACGGTTGAAATAAAACCGAAAGTAAACGTAAATGTCGCGGATCATAATATTATTGTAGGCGGAAACTGAACACACACCTTCGAAAACAATACATATATAGGTACCTACACTTTCGTTAATTGTTCATTAATCGTGGTTAGTTATAACATTACCGCCGTTGACGTCGAGTATATAGGCATGGTATATATTATAATATTATCCTAATAAAAAGTGAAAACGACGCGTATTCGCTATAAAACGTAATAAAGGCTCACGGAATAACGATTTTGGAGATTAGAAACGTCGATTACACGCATATCGGACGGACCATCAATGTATACCTACGTCGTAATATTATGTGTTGTGGCGGTCCCCGAGATCCCACGAAGGGGGTTGTTTGGTAAAAAAAAAAAATAATTGTGTAAATAAAAATAAAATACTCACCAAACAACCTTGACGACGACGACGACGACGACGAGTCCCAGACGAATGTTGGAATGTTTTGCGTAGGTGCGATGAGATAACGGTTGTGCGTCAAGAGGTCGTTATAATATTAATATAGTATTATAGTAAGTTATGATAATTATTAATTGTATACGTGTTTATTACCTATTTGTAAATGCAAGTTCCATTGTACGCACCGTATCGTACTGATGCCCACTGTTAACGCTCACGGTAGACCCAACAAAATCAAAAAAAGTAAATTAATGATGCCCATAAGTTATAATCTTATGTAATTAATAATCAATTAAGTATATTAGATATGGAAATAAATACTATAAACTTGGCGAACTATGAAACTTTAATTTTTTCTCATTTTTGCACATATTACCTGGTAAGAATATCACAATTTCAGTTTCAAACAAAATTTAGTGCTTCTTCCTAACTTTTTTCGTAAATTTTTTAAAAATATTTGACTTTTATAATATACATACCTAGTCTATAGATTAAAAATAATATTTTAACAAAACTATAAACGGGCTGTTTGCTAAGGGGTAATGCTGATAACGTTCAACAAAATTATTATTAATACAAATTTCATTTGGTGCATAAAAATATAAAATGATTGCACAGAGTGTGACACTCACTACTCACATCTCAAAGATTGTTAAGTTATACTGTCCACTTGTGTAACCGAACGGATACCAATATATAGTGTTATTATTTTTAAGTATTTAAATAAATAAAACATCTGATTGTGCTTTTAAAATCAGGAGCACAGACACGAGTTTATCGGCGTATCTATACACTGAAAATTAGATTTTCTCATTTTTTTTTCATGATGGTTCTGTAATGTTACGTAGGTAATCGAGTGTTAAACTGTACACGTTTCAGAATATTCATTTTTTTTTTATAACATTTATTTATAGGCTTTGTAGATCACATTCTTACTATATTTTGTACTCCTGCACACGTCAAGTAGTGATGGTAGATCTCATAATTTACTACTTTTTCAAGTAGCAGGTACTCAGGATGTCAGAAAAAAATTATGTTTAGTTATAGTTATCAATATTTACCAATGATGCATTATGCATAAACGTTTATCGGATTTATCAGCAATATTATGGACATCTAATTTTAAAGGCGTTTTAAATAGGCAACTTCAAAGAAATTTTTTAATACTTAAAAAAATAATTAATTAATTAACAAGTGGTCCAATGATAATGTATCCGTTATCTGGTTAAAACTAAATAATATTATATAAAAATTGTTTTGTTACTATGTCAAAAATATAGATATTTACTAGTAGAATATTATACTCTATAAAATTAAACCGATAACCTCAATAATATTTTTATAACGCTATGGGTTACATCGTACCTATGGTCTTTATTGTAAAATGTTATTTGATGATGAAATAAGTAAATAAAATAAAATAATCTTATTAGGTAGTATAAATTATGTCAAAACTAATTGTGCATATTAATGTAATAATTGTGTAGGTACCTAATAATTATCTATTATAAATTTAAAGTAAGACTATTATATTGAGGGTGCCGTGAAGGTTTTTTTGTATATTAATTTTAAAGAAAGTTATGATCATTTTAATATAATCGTACATTGTTTTTAAAATTTAAAACGCTTAATTTGCTGGATAATATTCTTACCATCAGGTTTAAAGTTCTATAATAGGTCAATTCTCTCTAATTTTAAAATTGACATATAAAAATGGATTATTCTGAACATAAAATGCGCTATATGTCATATGTTTGAAAGATAGTCAACACGTACCGGAAGTTGAGTAAGATGTCCTCTTATCTGGAAAAATTTGAAAATCGGGCGTTGAACTCACTGGCAAAATGAGAACAAGCATCAAGCATGAGGGAATGATTTTTGCAAAAAATCGTTATCATTTTAATAATCCTTGTGCAGGTGGAGGTGCACTTATGTAGTCGGACCAAACATACACCCATGGTACACCCTTCCCACCTAAGTTCTAGTTTACTAGATGTCTTGAAGCACTTGTGCATCTGGATTAAACATTTTAGAAGAGTCCAGCGGGTTGTGTCATGATTAATTTTATTTCCATGTCTCTGTATTTAATTTCTATTAGGTAGGTACGCATAATATTTTTGCAGACTATTACGCGTTATAGTCGATAGTCGTTATGAATTATGAACTGTAAATTGTAACAGTGTCCATTGCAACTTTTATTCCGAAAAATGTACCATTTTTATATCGTAGTGGTGGTTTTTTTACGCAGGTGTTGTGCGAAGTGGAGGCCGCAATGATAAGCCTGAGCACGTGGCGCAACAGGAAGATGCCCGAAGAGCCACGGACAGCGATCGTCGGCGGCCCGGGCTGGGACCCGAATCCCGACCACACGACCATGATGATCCAGGACTGGGGCGTGTTGACCATCTACTATAGGTTCCTAAAGGACTGGCTGCATATCAGCCGGAAAATGGTCCAAGACCAGGTGGACTTGCACCAGCGGTGGTCAGCTGTCTCAGCGGTCGTTTCAGACGCCGACGACGGGGACGACATCGACGACTCTTCTGCCTCCACCATCGACCGACTGCCACCTGCAATGCCGGTGTCGTCATCGCCGTTATCGTTATCGCCGGTGTCGTCATCGCCAATGCCGTGTATCAGACACCACAGATGCGGTTCGTCCAAGTACAACAAACGGCCCAAAACGTCCGGCTCGGTTACGTAGTTACCGGTCCCCGAGGGGTCCGAACAACGAATGTTAATAGATTAAAAATTTTTTTTTAAGTCTGTACATATGACTAGTGACTACAATATACCTATTATTTATTTATTTATTTATTTTTTTTTTTTTGTACTTTTGAGACATAAGTTATGTTCTTCTCTGTTAACGATCGATGAGAGAGACGTGTAAAACAGAACGTTTTCTGTCGTAATGGTACTATTACCTATTTATTTTTTTTTGTATCTTCGATTATTACACGAGCGTTCTGTAAGTCATGCAGTACAGACATGATCTAAATTATTATTATTTTTACTACTATATTACGAATAATTTTAATACATAATATATTGCATATATTTTTATATTCTATGAACGATTGAACACGAACAGACTGTTTTTTTTTTTTAAATATTTAAAATGACAATAATATTAGTTTTGTTTATGAACATTTAAAATTTACCCAGCTCAGATAATCTGTCGGAGTGTTTTTATTTTTGATATTTGAAGAACCAATACATTCTTGCCAAAATTAACGGACTCTAATAATCTAATAAAGGTGAAAATAGAACAAGCGTTACCACGAGTAACTTTACTGTGGTAACTATAACATTTTAACAACACGAAATTTTTATTAACTAAAATTTTATTTTTGGTCCTCTCGAGTTTTATGATTATATTATTGGGAATAATAGGAGCTATATATATAGTAAAGACAACTAACTTGATGCTATTATTAAACAATACAATGTGTTGAACAATAATATATGAATTATTAAATTTAAAATTATAATAATATCATGGCAGTTATAATGGAAGAAGGTCGTTATTACATCATAACAACCACATTATTTTACTCATATTCGTGATCAATTATAGTATAATTACAATAATTACTTTTATTGTATATTATGTATATTAATATTAAATTAAAGGAGATTGTTATTTATTATTTACAATTAATTGTCCAAATAAAACAAAACTCATGAAAACAATATACGACGATCACATTATGATATAATAATACTTGTGACGTACCATAATGACGATTTGACTCGATATTTAATGCTACCTATTATAGGTAAAGCATATAGATATAGGTAGGCGTATAATAGATATAAATTATAATTTATAATATGGCAGGCTCTAAGACTTCTGCAAACAAAGGTACGTTATAAATTATATTATTATATTATACTAGTAATCAGCGGAAACGTACAATAATGATCTCTAAACGGATATGACGTATTTTATTTTACCATTTAAAATATTTAATATAAAATACCATTTTTGAGCATTAATATAGATTATAAAAGGTTAATATATTATAAAAAAATATATTGTACTAAAAATGTAGCTCATCTTAAGGTGTTTCTTATTTTAATTTTTAACACAAATTATTAGTATTATTAGAACTTGTTAGTGTTCGTGTATAGTTTCAAAGTTATTTAAAAAATATACATATATACATAATACTATTTACAACTTACAAATAACAAAGTCCTACACGTTTAAATAGCTATATACTTACTTATCTTATACTATACAATTCACTATATATATATATATATATAAAATATAATATATTATAATTATAAGTAGTAACTACTACTTTTCCTTAACTATGTACAACATATTTTACAAAATACTTATTTTATATTCATCATTTATTTGTTCGCCTGTTTTCATTTTTAACGACGTAAGTTTTAATAATTAAGTATGAAAGTATAAAATATCCTCTCAACAGACAAGTTTAACATACTATCACGATCAAGTTATACCATGTTAAAAATGATTTTGTGCATTTGTTATTGATGACAATATTTTTTAAAAATATTTGTTTCTACAAAGGGCTTTTAGTTGTTATTTTACGATAAATAATCATATAATGAAAAACTAAATTTACCAACAAGTATTACTATTGGGTATAATATAATAATATACCCATAAAAAACGCTAAACCAATTTTTACTAGAAACTATTCATTTTTAAGTAAATATTTCCTTAAATATTTCCCATTATGTGTGGTAACGTCCATTTAATATTTAAAAGGACGAATTTTATTAAAACTATAGATCTATTTTATAAAAAAAAGTGCGCGTTGCAAGTACGAGTGGATGATGTGAAACGAAAAATATACTCTCACGACTCACACGTTTCTATGGTTTGTTTTGTATAAAATAAAACCCCAACTGTCTTTGGGCGAAACGGTTAAGCACTTTTTTTTTAAATCCTATAGGTAAATAAGTATATCTTCAAAAATATGAAAATTTTTTATTATAATATTTAAAATAAACATGGTTTTATTGTAGGTATATAAAATAATACAAAACTATTTCACAATTTAAGTTTGTTCCATTCAATTTTACATAAAATCAAATAACCATTGAACAATGAATTAAAAGTGCCCATCGAGATATATTATAGCGTCGTATATTATTAAGGAATAATATTTAGGTATTTTATACAGCTTCTATACTTATATTTTGGCTCTAAATGTTTGGTAAACAATATTTGAAGCGTAATAACAATATTTAGAAACCTATACTCAATATTCGGCACGCAATAAATTATTTGGTAAGTCACACTGGTTATCGAATCCGATGACGGTAAAATTCGCCTCAGTTTCACTCCCCTGTAACGCCCCTTTCAACACACACCAACACACTCAACCACCAACACCCTCCCACGACAATGCATTATAAGTTAAAGCCCATTTATATATGTAGATATATTGCCCGCCTTTTATTTTGTGTCAACGGTTGAATACCGATAAATAAATAAAAATTTTGTCACAACGCGCTACCATAGTTATATTAAAATTAAACTTTAGATTTTAACTCTTAACTTATCGAGTCACTCGAAAATTTCAATATTTTTTTTATGGCCCGTCAAAATTATAGGTACCTACTAGTTAAGTAATATTATATATGCCGTGACGTTATAAGACGTTTTCATTCAATCACAATTAGTGTTTTTGACATAAGCAAATGCTCACACGGAATAAATTATGCATTTTAGACGTATCTGCCATATAAAATCTATTAGAAAACGTTTTTTTTCCTAGGTATTAAAAATCTGATTTATAATCTTTGTTACAATTATTTAAAGTAAAAATATTAATTACAACTGCGACATTTTACAATTTAGACATTGCTCAACGTATCTGAGAGAAATGGTTTTGTTGGGAAATTAAGATAATACAACGATACTATCGACAATTTATGGTTGTGGCTGGAAAACTTATGGATGTATATATTATAAGTAAATCAAAAAAATTGAACGAGCAACGGTTAGTTTGAAAAATTAAAAGTGATGAATTCAAAATGTATCATAGTGCTTGAATATTCTATAACTAAAATTAAATGAAAACCTGCAATTAAACATTAATTACACATTTGTAGTTGTTAATCCACATATAGGTATTAACTCAAGTAATTAATTCAAATTTACTGGAAATCGATATTTGTAGTTATTACTTTATTAATTATTTCATTTAAAATGTTATCTATACACCGGGCAGTCATATTCAAGCATTATACCTCGCATTAGACCCAATTCCAATAAAATTCATGAAACATCGCCATCGCGTATTGGTATTTCTCATTCTATCTAAATCGTGTTAAGCCAAGACACACAATTCGTAAATGTAATTTAAAAAATATATTATAAGGCTCATATCTCAAGTCTGCCATTTGGTCGGCCTTTATTCAATAATACATTTTAATAATTAAAACACGAGCGTCTCCCAAATTATATTGTTCACATCACAAGTATGCTGTCTGCAGCTGGTTATATTATATACGCATCTGAACCACGTTGGTCGATGTACGTATAGTAAAAATTTGATTTGGATGTGACCTTATTATTTGTGTCATGTGCCGTCTGATAATATAGGCCCCAGTACACTAACAATTATTGTATCGAACACCTGCAGCATCTGGTTTCAATCTCAAACAGTTTTTTTTTATATTATTATTAATATACTTGTTTCCGTATAGCTTTATTATATTATATAGTGTTGAATCGATGAATGTAACCCATTATTCATTTCAATTAATAGTATGCATTATACGTGCTACCTGTACGGCTGTATAGTGTATATTATGAGTATAATAGTAGCTAATTAGCATTATTGTATTCCTACAAAATATGCACGAGAATAATAGTGTTCAAATGTTCATATATACATAATAACAACTCATCTTAATGGGTTTTCGCCGATTTTGGTTGGTATATAAACATGTTTTCATTTAATTTAGTATTCGAATATATTAGTTTCTCATTATAACACTTTTCGATTGTACCTGCTTGTTCCTAATACATTTTCATGGAAGCGTGAGAGTGTGATTTACCCGCGAAGTCGAAATATCCAATCATATTTGTAAGTTGGAGCTATAAAAAAATCGTTAGTAACCATGAAAACACTATATTATTATGTTTCGAAAACAGTTTATAAATTAAATTAATTTACGAGGTGGTGCCTGCAGCAGATACTGTACGAACAATAAGCCACCCATAGCTCTGTGGAGGTCCTGCACTGCTGCCCATCATAGTGGATATGAGATGCGGTCTTCCCAATTCCCATCCGGTCACTTGTGATTATTATATTTTAGGCAGCTACTAATAATATGATATTTTGTATAGTAACTATATTATTATATATGTCAATGTGTATGCGTGTGTATTGGCGTATTCTTTTGGTGTCAGTTCATTCAAAAATCCACCAGCCTAGGTGACGTGTTTTCCTTGTGACGACGACACGGAATTCCGTTGAAGACATGTATATTGGGTACCTACGTCTTATTATACCTTGTATTTGTCAGATCAACGCCTTTTTCACACACGCTCCCACACACACACACACACACACTCACACAATGTGTTTACATCTCCGAAATTATTATTGTAACAAAAACCGTCAGCCACCGCTGCCGCCCCGTGTAGAACATTTTTGCGTCCTTTCGTTTGAGTGGCGCCGTCGCGTCGCCAAACGGTATACAAACAGTTTTCGATACAATGATAATATAATAATAATATATTCTCTCGCGCCCGCTGAGTTATCTACACAATGAGACGCGATGAGATGCACCGCCATCGCCGCAGCCGCCGCCGGAGCACCACCTCCAACGATGCATTTTTTGAATATTTTTATTCATTCGCGTTCATCTCTCTCTCCGTCTTTCCACAAACGCGTGGACGCCGCATCGAGCTTCCGGTGTAGGACTCCTCGGTGGTTGTAGCCCCATTTTATTATTATATTTTGTGCATTGTATTAATGCCCCCCCCCCTTTCCGCCATTCCCAACTAAGAAGGACGTTTATTATTGCCGGCCTGTGTATAGTTTATTTACGACCACGACCCGCGACGATGACGCGGTGGTACATATTCGTACATTATATTATTATATTGTGTAAACTCGAGCAGCATTCGAACTGTCCTCGTAAATCGACTTTTTTTTTATTATTAATCCAATACGCGTATAATATAATAATATGTTACATGGTGTATACTGTATGCTGTGGACTCGAAGCGGTTTCAAATCAATGGATTTTTAAAATCCAAAAATACGTTTGGCGGCCACTCGAACGATGGTGGTGTCCGGGTGTAAAATGATTTTACACGGTGGGCGCCGACAGAGGGTCTTTATTTATTACGATAAATAATAATATCGCCGGTGTAAAAATATTGTGTGTGAAAAAGGCGTTTTATCCGATAAATAGCTTAGATATATGTCCATACAAGACTCGTATATAATATAGATATAACATATTATTATATATAGCTGGTACCCGTACGCCCCCTCGACAGCATTCCGTTTCGTCGTCACAAGAAAAAACTGAAAACACGGTCATCTATAAAACGTATTATGTTGTCATAATAATATATTTATTGCGGTAAAACGCAAATGGTGAACTTTTGGTGTACTTTTGCGGGATAACGTTTAAACTTTTGAGCAAGCGCGTTAGTTTCCATCTGACCATTTTATAATGAGATAACTTTAATTTCAAATGACATATTTTATTAAAATAAATTCCAAAAAGTAGGGGTTTTCAGGGTACAAACGGACGTTGTAATATAGCTGTGTGGACCAGCTAATTGCACATGGTGCTTGCTGGCTTGGTTCTTACTATCTTATCACATTTTATTAATGTAAATATAGGTGTACAGATGAAATGATTAATTATTTGTTAATTCCTTTCTCTCAATATCTTAAGAATATTTTCTGAACAAGCATAATACGCAATAAGTTATTATGGTATGTTAATAAAACAATTTTTAGATACTTTTAATTTTAATTATTTTTCTTAATAAAATGTTGGGTATAATATGTGTATATTATATTTTTTAACTAAAATAATATAGCAAGTAGAACCGACAGAATTATCGAAGTCAGTTTTTTAGTAAATAGTTATCAGGCTACTCAGGTAAAGATAATATAGAATATTAGAATATTGATAAAAAAAAACAACCGCATTCCTAAAGCTTTATGCTAATAATCGAAAAAACAAAGTTTCTAAAATATGAAAATTTTAATTTTTTACTATTGATAAGTAAAGAAACTGTCGTTTTTTTAGAATAGTATTATGTGATGCTAGATTTATATTATAAGTGTAGGTATCTATTTTTTTTTTATTTAAATAATCGTCAAAAATGTACATTTTTTTTTTCACAATTGTTGTTTTTTACTAATGTTATTTGTGTTTAGTCATCTAATATAATGTTTATTAAATATTAATATACTATAATATAATATATATTTATGATACAGACATACAGTACCTAAGTGAGAGCGTTCACAATATTATTTTGTTACGAATTAATGACAAATTTCAGTTCAAATATATATTAATATATGAGCCAGCGGAATAAAAAAAAATTATAAAAAAGTTTAACGGATAGCCGGCGCAATAAACTACTAAGTTTCTTACAGTAGAAAGGTGTAATGGCTATTTCGGTGTGGTAGATGCATATTATTATGCTCGATTTTTTTTAATTAACTATTTATCTTTTACGCTGAAAACCTATAGAATTATTGTAACCACGATAACGACCAATAATAGAAATAGAATATAACGTAGGTACCCTAAAGTTGGTTATCAAACACTGCAGAGAGTAATTTGACTTACAGCGCGTATAACGCAGTTATAGCTGTTCTACCTCCAAAGTGTGTTTGTAAGTATAATAGGTCCTCAATTAATTTTTTTTTTAGAATTTACTATCTAAAAATCTCTCACAGTTATTAAGCATCGAGGCGATACCTATTATAGTATCTACATTACAAGAAACGTATAGTATGTTAATAAAAAAAAAACATCGAAATACATTTTAACACCTACCTATTGAAAAGTAATTGATATTTTTTAAGAGTAAATATACTCGTGTAATCAAATGCCATTAGAGTTATAAGATCTTTTTTCCATGCATTCATATTATTTACGAATACAGATAATTAGTCGTTACAATAATATTAGCAAACAGGTATAGGAACGCATTATTAATTTCTACGAGTACCTATATTATAATATATGTTTAATCAAATTATTTAATTCCAACTAACGACGTGCATTAATGACAAAGAGACGAATTTATTCAAATAGACGCAGGTGTTCTTATTATTGTTCCTTTTTTATTCTTTTTAATAAAATCGTCTATTTAAGTGGTTTATTGTCTTGCCCACACAATACCTATATAATTCGAAAGACTGTTGACCTTTTAACGACGTTATCCGTCAAGCCGACCTACGGGCCACGACATATGCTGCAGATCGGTGGAGTAAACAATTTGAAGCTGTAGACTTGTATGGATTAATTGGGCTACAATGGGCTTTTTGTCCAAAAGTGTATACGTCATTGTGTTTGAACGTCTCACATGCGTTTATTCGATGTAGTTCTCGTTTTCACAATGCCTATAATAATCGCGAGTGCCGAGTGGGCCATCGATCTATTTTTGTTGTTAAAAGAAATCGTTTTTGTTCCATATAAAACCAACATCAGCCTACGGTAGCGTCGTTCAGATCCTCTCAGCTTCCGTCACTCACGCGATGTAAAATAGGTCTGTGTGTGTAGGTGGGGTGCATCAGTGTGAATGTGCGCGTGTAGGTACATTGGCTAGACGCTAAAAATGAACCTACGCGGAGGGAGGTGTATATGCCATATAATACACAATTATAAATGTTTTTTTGTCAGATGAAACTGATTTTTGTTACTTAAAATAGTCTGATAAGTGATAATAGGTATTAGTTTATAAATAGCTCACACGTGTATTTCAACAACCGAAATAAGCCCGAGTGGCTCGAGTCGGGTAAATAATAATATTATATTCGCTGGTTGTCGAAGGGCAGGGGCGACCACAGAAAATAAGTTTACCAGGTGCAACGGACAAAATTCAGTTTAATTGCTCAATTAAAAGTGTGTTGTTCAAAATTTGTTCTAAGACACTTAATCTGATAGTGTGAAAAAATTTATGTTTACAAAGTAAAAGTATTTTCAATAGCAATTACAAATAAATATATTTTCTTTAAATATACATACTTAAAAATGTATCGGTAGTAAAATCGATAGGAAGTAGGGAAAAAGTGTTTAATTTAGAATTTGAAATATTACTGTTATTATTAGTATTGATTTATTTTACAATCTATATTTTATACGCCAAACGGCAGTTATAAAGGAGTAGACAAAACTAGTTAATGTTATAATTTATAAAATATGTATAATAATAGTAATAATACAGTTTTGTCTGTGGGTGCATTGGTACCTATACTAGTCCCCCTGACAAATGGTATAACATTAATACTTACATAACAATAATGATATAACATAATAGTATAATACTTACATAGAAGAGACAAATCGGCGTGGTGTCTCGCATCGTCGTCGTTGCTCTGTCGGCACCAATTAACTAGTATCATATTATCATGTGCCTATTTTATACTGTTGTCTTAATTATTATTATCTTAATTTACATTTATGTAAAAGCACATATTGTGTTAAAAGTTTAAAACATTCTAAAAAATTAACACATTTTTTGATAATCATTTGAAGTTTAAGTTTTGACGAAATTATATATTTTTTTAAACTAGAAATAATAAATTGTCCTCTAACCATTTCAGTTATTTTCGTAAAGATTTAAAAATATTAGCCAATGTGTATATATCATAAGGATTATTCACTTTCTGTGGACAATACAATTTTCAAAATACGTATACTAATGATACTAATCTATTTATAACACAAATGTGTCACACCATTATGTCCAGTAGGTACATCGACAATGTCTCATAACTTATATTCCATTTTTATGGTAAAAATTAATTAATCCTAATATTCTACCGAGTGAATAAGACACCATATTCAAATAAATAATAATACAGCATAGACTATCCTTAGGATCCACCCGTTATACATCAGTCGAAATGATCGTTGTTTGTACAATTCTTTATCGTTAAACTCGAATTGAACGGTGACTTATTCAAAGACGAGTTACAATATACAAAAGCGAGTTCCCCGGTTTTTTTTTTTTTTTTTACTCCATTTACAAAACAACCAACAAGTTTATTCAATTTTTTAAAAATTTGTCGTCAAGTGCCAATCTTCCCATGAAACAATAATCTAACGAGTCTGCAGCTGTACCTATACCATAATAGGTACACCTAGGTACATCCAACATTGACTATATAAATATACAATCGTCGTATACGGTCGTACCTAGACACCTTACTGTGTGTTTCACAGATGAGAAGGCATCATATATATAATATTATTATTATGGATATCGCTCCCAACTCACGTCCCGACCAGACGAGTACCTACACTCGTCGATAATATAATACAATAATAACAACAACACGACACGACCCAACACGGCAACAGCTAGCAATAGGTACAGTGGCAACACCGGCAACGACAACAATATATTATAATAGTAATAACAACAATAATATTATTTCTGACAAGTCGGATTAAACTGCGTACCCACCCATATATTATAATGTGAGCCAGCATTGGCGAGACGGCGTTTACGTTTACAAAGGGCGTACGATGAAACGCCGCGGCGAGAGTTGGATAACGACGGTAATCCTCAGCCACAGATCAGAACGGACGATAATCGTCTTAGTATTATTTTCTTCTCGCCTGCAATTGTGCGTGTGTGTGTAAAAAGCCGCGTAGGGGTAGTTTTTGGGGTTGCAAAAGTGTAAAATAACCTGTACTCGAATTGAATATCAGCTATGTGCTCTGATTATGTATTTATATTATACAGGGCGGTTCGCCGAACATGCGCTCATCCCCTTTTTTCTTCGATAACGCAATAATGCAGTTATACAAGATATTTGATTTCTGTATACTATTTACATTTAAAGAAGTGCCCTGCTGTGATATAAACCAATGTTTTTCAAATGAGAACAGTGGCGTACTCACGAGGGGG
>WHPZ01572438.1:0-20343 GCA_016617965.1 Macrosiphum rosae | reverse complement strand
CCCCCCGTATTTTTTTCACTTTCATATGAGTATTACAATATAAGATTTTAACTATTAACTTAGCTAATAGTGACACTTCTCATTTAAAATGCGAGTCATTTAAATAAATATTTTAAAGAAACGTCTAGGGCCTCGAAAACAGGCCGCGGGTCCATGTACAGATAAGCTTATATTATAAGTATAACAATTGGTATGCAAAAAAAAATGTACAGGTTAATAAAAAATTAATTTTAAAAAGAAAAAGTTTTATTCTTGTTGGCAATGCACAATATCCTATAAATTGACCAGTTACAGAAGTACCTAGTTAGTAGTGTAAGACGGTAAAGAGAATGGATAGAGATCATGAACTGAAACTTGAAAGTATTGTGCTTTGAAATGTTTGGTAAATTATTATGGTTTTATAATGATTATTAAAGTATGCATCATGTTGAAAAGGTTAGTGTTTGGTTGCATTATTTTACTTTTGATATTCATATGATATACCAAATACAGTTCACTAGGTACTGTGCTAAAATACATAAATACATAGTAACACAACATTTGTAAATATTATGACTACAGGGGTGTGTCGACCCCCCCCCTAGAAAATTCCTGAGAATTCCACTGAATGAGAATCACTCTTTTTTATACTATATATTATTCAGTGGTTGGTTTTTTTGGAAATATAATAATCATAACTACTTACTTGTTCCAATTTTGATCGATATCGGCATTTCCTAAGCGGGTTATCGTTTTATCATATTAAGTCATATTCTCTCCATTGAAATAAATAATACTACCTATTAGGTGCCTAAATATTTTCAGCCGTGTTGCAGTATCGTTCTAAAGTCTATGATCTCTTTAAATATTAATAATAGATAGCCGATATACGTGAAAAGTTGAATAGATCATTTATTTTGTATTGCTTAAAAACGTTGCCGTAGAAAGATCATTATTCAGTGTCAAGTTATAATCTAAATCTAAATTCTAATAAATAAATGAAATATTAGCCACTATAACCATCAAATGTATACATTTCATATTTCCCCGTACTTGACAGACCAGGGGTTACCAATTAATATTTTTGAAGGGCCACATTAAGATTCTGGAAATTGTTCGCAAACCAATGAACGAAAATTACAAATCATAACACTACAACGTATAATATAAACTATTATTACTTTATTTTTCTTGTCTGCGAACCGGATAAAATTAGTCCACCATTTCGTGACCCCTGTTCTTGCTGACTAGTGTCAGCCTTTTCTAATAGAATTAGGCCATTGTCAATAATGACTTATTTCCGTCATTGAAACGGTAACGTACTTATAGTATACAACAAGTTATCAACATTAAAAAAAAAACTTCTACTTACTTACCAAACAATTTACTGTAAATTAGAAAATTTGGAAAACAGAAGTTATTGTATCACTACAAGACTGCAGTATGTATATTTCAAATATGATCTTCAAGTATAGGCACCTATATCAACATTTCCAAAAATCAGAATTTTATTGAATACATTAATAAAAGAAAAAACAGGGAGTGAGCATGCTTAGTGAATCACCCTGTATATGATATCAAGTAGGTACTTATACGATGAATGGATTTATTTCATATAATATATATATGTGTATACTATACATTTATTATATGGCATATAGGTATACCTACCTATGTGCGTACGTACATTATACTATGTACTTTATACATATATAATATATATACCTATAGCGGTACCGTTGTTGTAGTCGGTTTCTATCTCCGTAAAATATTATATTATATGTATTTAACGTATATAATAATATAGTATGTGAATGTGGTGTACCCGCATATACATACATATTATTAATATATACCTATATACCTTCTATATAAATATTTTTCACGTCGGCAAACGCACAAAAACGCACACACACTCGCGCGACAATAAATAATACATAACATAATAATATACGTATTTATTGTTATTATTATATTATATATTTATATATTATAAGGCTCGTACTTCTCTGCGTCTCCGACGACAATGTGCGCGGCCTCGCAGGCGCCGATATCATTTGATTCACGTCCTAAAATATAATGCTATATAATAAAATATATACATAGGTACTATCACTATGTATTATACATTTATACGCCACGACCCTGTAGCTCGGAGTATAATAACAATAATAATAATAATAATAATAATACTTTTTATTCGCCGTCTTATTATTGTACACGCACACGTACGTTCGTGATCCGTGAATGGCCGGCCCTGCGATAAACGTAGTTACTGTTGCAACACGTCCCGTCACTGTATAATAATATTATATTCGCGATACTACATTGTGTTATCTACTGGGCACATGCTTTAAAACTCGTTTAATTAATCTGCATATTATAATAATATCATATAACATGATATTATGTATTATGAGTTCAAGCAAAAGACAAATTGAGCTAGGTACTTGCAAGACTGTCTTGCATTTATTTTTATTTACAGCAGGCCGAAAAACGAAACTAGGGAGGTACCTACACTATCGTAGACGAAACTACGGTTGTGGCCAGTGGCCGACAAAATCATGACCTGGCCCAAAATACTGACTGAATAACGTCTTGACTTGAGATGATTTTAACATTAAAAACTTATTTTTAATTATATATTTTTTTCATATTTATCATTTGGCCTGTCCTAATAAGATTTTCTAGTTATTAGTTATTATAATATTTATTTATTTATTATTTTTTTTATTTAAGATATTACCGGCTTCAACAATACTAATAATAGGTTATTAGCCAAATTTTTTTTACATGTTTTATTCCCTATATACAATGATGTTAATATCTACAGTAAAAAATTGGTTTGTATTTACATTATATTATTATGTTAATTAAGCTAATGTTTGTTTGTTAGATTACCTTTTTGTGAGATGAACTTGATAATATTTGAGGTTTGTTCTTCGATGTTAATTTCTTTGATGTTGAGCAGGACACTAAGAATTGTGAGTGTTGGTTCGTATATAAGGAATTCATCGAATATATTATGTTTTATTGTAATGCGTATTTGACATGTATTTAAAATATTCGTGGTCTTTGCTTATTAAAAAGGAATTGAGTAGTAAAAGTGTGTCCGGTTCTTGTTCTGCTGATAGCAATATCTTGACAATGGCTGAGGTACGGAGGTGTATACCAATTGTTTCACGGAACTTTTGATGGATAGTTTTATTTTTAATTGATGTTAGTATAATATCATTGGAAGATATTTTTTCGATTGTGTTGTGGTGTTATATTTTTACTTGCTAGAAAGGCTGCTCCATCGGCCATCGTGCTTCCTTTTATTCCTACATGGAGAGGTATCCACTTAAATTCAATTTGTAGTGTGAGAAAGTTTTAATAATGTTCATTTTCGCCTTACGTGTATTTTTTAGTTATTTCGGATGAATGATCCAGCTTAATTTATCATCGAATATCATTCCTAGTAATCGAAGAGAATTTTGAAATGGAATTTGAATTTAAGCTTCAGTTATGTCCGATGGATTTAAGAGTGGAGTATTATTGTGTTGGAAAACCGAGAGTAAGCAATGGTCTAAAATGCCATTGATAACTTTGATTTTATTCCAAACTTTCGTTAAGGAAGTGTTGAAATGTATAGAGTTTGTATATTTTTGTCATAAATCTGTTTTGCTCTTTTTTATGATATACCTCGAGTGTGCTCTGACTTTTGATGTTGGATATGGTTGAGTGTAGATTTGGTTTTCTTGAATTTGTAAAGGCATTTTTTGTATAGTTTGATCGATTCATTGCTTTCATGGTTCCACCAAAATACTAGATTTATTTTGTTATTATTCGGTATTTGTGTTGCCGTTTGCCGTAGAGGCAGCATCTAAAATAATATCTGTGAAGTTTTTTGTGATTGAATTTATTAGGGTTTGGTTGATACTAGAATCTATGGTTCTCAGTAGTCAATTAATTAATAATTCGCTCGTTTTCTAGAACTTCTTCTACAAAGTCCCTTCTAGCATTGGTGTATTTTGATCCCAAAATTTTTTTACGTCTGTTAAAGTCACCGAAAAAAATATATGGTTTAGGTAATTATCTGATAATGTTATTTAGATCATTAAGTAATAAGTTGGTACTATCAAACAAGTGGATATTGCAAATACATATTGGGTTTTTATGGTCTATAAAAATGGCTATTACTTCAAGTTAGCTTTCAGTGAGCCGCGAGCGCAGTCGCTCGGAGATTCGTTTGACGATTTTTAAAAATTCTATTGAATCCTCGTGTTTGGAAAATAGTGTTGGGTCTCAGATTTATTTCTAAAAAACAAAAGACAATTGGTTGGATAGGGCATTTTCTAGGTTTTGGAGAGCATTTATGTTCCATTCAATAATTGATTCCATGATTAAATTATTTTATGAATTATGGAATTGAGGTTGATGAAATTGATTATGCATGCGTGTGTTATATAGCTCGTGCTGTGTTTTATTGAGGCGGTAGGTAGTGCTTGAAAAAGAAAATTTGATAACCTGTTAGCACGTTATAAGTGATCTGTCATTTGCTATTAGCCAAATTTGGGCTTATAAATCCATTAGAGATGATAATAAAATATATCTACATATATTTACACCTACAATCAGAGTGTAGATATTCATTGATGTGTTAGTATGAAATTATCTGGGAGGTATTTAAATTAAAGAAATGTAATTGGTAAGTGGTCATTGGTTTTGAAAAATTCATAAGGTTTTTTTTTATTTTTTATATGCCAAACGTATTTTACAAAAGAGTGAAAAGATAGATAATATATAGATAATATGATAATAAGAATAGTAAATATCTCAAGATCAATTAATCTCAAGTACACTTAAGTTAGTAGAAGGACGCCGAAGAATAGGACTGAAGATTAACGAAGACAAAACAAAATATTTGGTCATGTTCAGGCGGATAATTAGCAAACAAAATATTGATATAGGTAATTTTACCTTTGAACAAGTGCATAACTTTAAATAATTGAGTGTAAATATAAACATTAACAATAATATACACAATAAAATAAACCTATCAGGATATCAGCTGCAAATCGACGCTATTTTGCCATGAATGTTCAAGTCCATATTAGTTGATATTTGCTATGAAATGAATCCAAATTAAAACTCTATACTACGTGCCTCCACCCCACCGCAGTCGACGACAAGGGGTAACGAAGAAAACATGCTGGAGAAAGATTCTGAGAAGAATATACGGACCTACAGGATTCAAGAAACCCAGATACAACGGAGAATATGAACGGAGGAAAAACTCAGACATTATAAAACTATTCAAAAGACCAAACATCCAAAATTTCCTTATATCTAAAATAATTAAATGGGCTATACATGCATGACGATCAAAGTATTAACCAACAGACTAGTTGGAAAGATACCTCGAGAAGACGGAAACAGAGATGGATGAACCATGTGAAGAATGATTTAATAAGGATCAAAGAATCAGTAAGAACAGAGGATTCAGAGGACAGAAATCGTTGGAATAAACTGGTAGAAGTTACGAAACACTTAAAAGGCGTGTAAAGCATAAAAAACCTGCGTATGACTTTTATTCAACAAATATGATATTTTACGTTTGAATATTTTGTTATATTTTGTTATTGATTAATTATAGTAATTAAAATTGATAACTATGCACACGCCTTTAGTAACAATAACAATATTTCAATAATTTTTTGAAAATGTCTATGTTAATATTATACTTGTATAGCGTCTAGGTACTATTGTTCTAATACTTCTATTTTAAAAAATAATTTACTTTTTAGAATACAATATCAATATAATATTATTATTATTATATTTTGTGTAAACGGCATACGTATAGGCAATCTATAGTCACGCAGGCGAATTGAGTGTCCTGTCATCAGGGAGATGACTAGATTTCATATTTACAATTTAACTATGGATATAGAATATGATATATTAGGAATTAAGTACTGTAGTAGATTTATAATGAAGAAAGCGAATAATTTTTTAGTCAAGGCTGTTGCTTTAAATTTTAGAGGATAACTTTCGATAAAATAAAAACAAAATTATTCCACTGCCTATTATTGTATTCTTATTCAAAATGAATCACAATATTATATACAAAGTTAAAAAAAAAAACATTATCTCATACGAGGTACAAGATTACACATTTGAAAAATTTCAATGTACTTTCCTATTCAGGATATAATATTAAAAAAAAATTACGAACACAATAATTGTATGTATTATGTAATTACTCATTAAACGTAAAACGCGTTGTCGCGTTGGTATTAATGCTCTTACGAAAAACCTTGTACTAGGCAAGGTGAATTTATAAATTCACCTTGTTATACTAAAATTACACGGATAATATCGTTATTCTAACTAAATTATAAACTATGAACTAAAATAGTATAATTGTGTTTGATAAATTATAATGTATAACGTCATAAATTTACAACAAAGTAAGAAACGCTGAAGTTTAAAACGTGAACGTAAGCTGAAAATTATACAAAACAAATTTCTAAAAATAGCTCTGAAAGCCAGCTGCGGGTTCATGCAAAACAACAAGCAAACGACTACACGACCAATACCGGAAGACCGTACACGGCCAGTCGGATCAATGAACAACTCAATAGAAGCAGGCTTACATTGCCGAATAGGAAAAAATAACAACAAATAATCAACTGAAACCACGTCTGTGGCTTACCACCAAGATGTTTCATCCTCGGGACATGACGATAATATCGACAAAAATTAAAAAGAATAATGTAAATCCATCTACAAGACAATACAACCAATAATGAGGTTTCGGATTAGAACTAAATTAGTGTGCCGTGACCTTTCAAGGCTTTATTGTTCGGTTGATCTTTGTCATTATCTTACCGTTCTCCTGACGTGACGATCGTATGATAATATAATTATAAACGATAATCATATTCGTATTTTCAAAACAGATTTCGCGGGCGTAACGATATAATTTTATTGCTGGCACATCTTTGGTTTGAACGAGCTGGCGGGATTAGTTTGGCCATCGGCCGAGGTCACACTGTCTGATTGTGAACGCTGGCCTTTCCCGCGTTTTCCAAATTGGAGGCAAAACATTCATAACGCGATAAAGAAAAAAACACGTTTCCCGCGTTTGCCTTTGCCCGACACAACGACAGTCGCCAGTTCGCCATTCGCCATATTAGTTTTTATTTTTTTTATTCATTTCACATTTGCCATTTGTCATTCGCCATTTGCCCGTTGCTCACGTCTCTGTCTTCCTTCGTCCGGTGTCGCACTCGAATTCGTTTACCGCTTCGTTTAAATCTTAACATTTATCCGTGCCCATACACCATCATGCCTAGCCCGTTGAAGAAAGTACGCAAATGCTCCGAAGACAACGTTTTGGCCTTCTCCAAACTCTCCGAACACGGTTTCCAGCCCACCAAGGGTAGCGAACACGCGGCCGGTTACGACCTGAGGAGGTAAGCTCGTCGCCCGTCACACAATAATAAACTATTAAACAGAGCCATTGTAATGTGTGGATTATTATTTATTCCATAGTCCCATTCCATTCTAAACAATTTATTTTTTAGTTTTTATTAGGTACCACATAGTTGTCATCCTTTCGCAAGCTGTTAAGTACCTGTTATAATATTTTAGATACCTATCCATAACGCCCCTCTAAAAATCATTCACTCATCAGCCCGTGCTATTTTGATAGCACTTTAATAGGTTAGGTTAGGTATGAGCCATACTTGGATATATGTTACTACATAGTACCATTCTTCTACAACGTTGATATGTCGTGACATTTTAATAGAAAAAAGAAACTATTGGGTCAATAACGAATGAGTCGATGGTAGTGTAGTGTTGTTGGGTATTATATATTATTTTGAATTTATTAGACTCGAGCACCACTGATAAGTGATAGTTCTCTATACCTGTTATCGTAACTACAACTGTCTACTTGTGTATCCGCAGTGCCTATCCATATGTTGTGAAAGCCCACGGAAAAGAGCTGATCAAAACCGACATCCAGATTAAAGTGCCCCAAGGTACCTATGGCCGCGTCGCTCCACGTTCTGGTCTTGCTTGGAAAAATTTCATCGATGTTGGTGGTGTGTATTACAACTGCAAATAACTATTATTTTATTTGTTACACTTTTTTTTACACTTATAACTGTTGTTTTAGCTGGTGTGATTGACAGTGATTATAGAGGAAACGTTGGTGTTATACTATACAATCATTCTGATGATGACTTCATAGTAAATAAGGGTGATAGAGTTGCACAACTTATCTGCGAGATGATAGTTTATCCAGAAGTAGTAGAGTTTAAGGTATGTTGTAAAACTTTTAATAACACTATAAATTATTTAATTATCTTTGTTTTTTTATTTCAGACATTGGATGAGACTGATCGAGGTGAAGGTGGTTTTGGATCTACGGGCACTAATTAAAACTCCCAATTATGTATTCTGTTGTCGATTGATTTTTTTATCAAAGTATTGTGATACCTAATTAAATTAATCTCTTTTTGTTAAGCTATGTACACATGGACCCTTACGTGATCCGTAAACCTGACGTAATTTATAAGTTAATTGGTAAAAAGAAAAGGGATAACTTATAAGTTTTTTCTGTAATAATTATTATTTAATTTACATCATTTACGTACAATTTGTAATTAATCCTAATACATTGAAACAATATAACATTTTTATTATTAGTACTAAATCATTTTTATTTTTTTTACTGTTGATTTCTTATACAAACAAACTAAATTGTTATTGGTTACAGCTACAAGATATTTGCCACTAGAGTGCACAGCACATTTAGCCATTACTATATCATAAACATCTACTTCCAATTTCTTTTTCTTTTTCAAAAACTTGTCTTCAAGTTTGGGCCATTTCAAGACTGATTTGACAGTAATGACCTTAGAATCACTTGTTGAAGATTTGAAGGCTAAGTCCTCCAGGTTGTAAATCCATACACTACCTCTATCATCCCCACACGCTAAGAGCTTGCCATCTGTAATATGTGTGAATAGAATATTCATTACTATAGGGAAATAGGGTTTTAATTTTAATAATACTAAATACAAACCAAGTCCAACACTACAGCTCATAAAATAGTTGTCTGTATCACTCCATTGAAGTATATAAGTTGGTTTTACTAAACACTTGTTGTTCTTAGTTTTTGATAGAGCTGCATCTAGATTGAAAATGTATATAACTCCATGCAGTGCCACTTTAGTGGCAATCCAGCTGTCTTTAACAATCTCTATTGAATCAATCACGTTTTCATTTTGATCCTTGTACATTTCATTAGGATTTTTGGGAAGTTCAAAATCTAATAGTTCTTGATCCTGGCTACAGATAAATCGTAATAGTTTAGAAAGGGATGGTTTTTTTGTGCTGTGAATCTATACTAACGAAAAAATTATGAAAATTCATGAACTACAATCAATAAACTAATAATGATTAATGGTTAAAATATTTTTTTAAATGATACAGTATTATAGGTTAATGATATTAATTGGTTATTAGTATTACACATTTGCATATTTTTTCTGGAATGCTTGACTCAATGCTTTCAACGATTATTAATGTGTTCAAGTTCATACTATGTTAACAACAAACTTTTTTATATTTTTAAAGTAAATCAAATTTGATCCTGGGTTTCTTCAGAAATAAAGATAAATGTGTGAATCGCTTTATTTTAAAACTACATTACCTAATGTTGTATACTCTGTTCCACAAGAGAGCAATCACTTGAAGCGCATCACGAATGATTCGATTGGTGCGTCGAGAACCACGTGATCACTTTAATACGGGGAAGTTGGTGGGGGAATGCGTGGCCCTGACGAGAATCGGTCGGCGGACTGATTGCTCTCTCATGGAACAGAGTATAGTACAATATGTGTATTTATTAATTATATTATTTTTCTAAAGAGGATATGTATTGTCTCCGTCAAATGCACTACATTGAAAAAATTATTTTGGTGCGGGAAAGAACCAAGAAGGCTACAATCTTAACTAAGAAACAAAATTTTCACCACATGAAAAAAAACTTTGGCTGTGCATATTGTTTTCATTTTTTTGAAATCAGAACTTCAAAAAGTTGTTGCTATGTTGTGGGTACATTTGTAAAATGGATACAACACATGTGAGTGTCTTGTCCTCTTCAGAAAAAAAAATATAATATAATAATATATAAGCAATACACATATTGTACTACAACATAAGGTAATGTGGTTGTTAAAAAAGCGATTCACGTATTTATCTTGATTTCTGAAGAAACCCAGTCTCAAATTTGATTTCTTGATAAATAAATTATAAAACTAAATTATATGGCACTGTGAAACTTAATTTCTATTATACGGCACAACATGTTCGGGAGGCACTAACCGAACATACCTTAATACATTGCAAATTACACAAAAAAAATATTGTAAAAGTAGCATACTTACAAAGTACCATAAATATACCCATCAGAGGAATTATTCAACCATACAAATAAATTGTATATTAGCAGGGCCGTATTTAAGGGGGGCCAACAGGTCATTTGCCCCGGACGACCAATTTTTGACACATTTAGGGGGGCGACCAGGCGCCTGTGTATATATTATATTAATAACATTTTTTTTTTTTTGGTAAGAATTTGTTTGAGTAACTATACTTACTTGGACTTTTTGCATTGCATGACTATGATATGGCCATTTGGTGACATTTACTCATTTTGTCAATCAATGATAACTATTAATTTTTGTAATTTTTTTATAGATTACATTTGTATGTTGTCATACATTTTGGCAATAATTAAAACAATGCATCATCATGATCTGTGTTCTTAACAACATTTTCATAAATAAGGAACTACAACTAAACAATTAAAAAGTGGGTAGTGGATGTTGCTCTGCTGTAGGTACAGTAGGTTACAAGTGGGTCACTGTAATGGACGGTGTTAAATTTGAATTCAATGATATAATATCATTGTATAAGAAAAACTATTCTGAGGGAAAACTGTCAGTCAGCCTATGATATTACTAAATACTTAATACCTTCTACTTCAACTTTATATAAAAACTTTATAACAATACATCGGGAACCTTGTATTAAATTTTCACGTTTTTTTACCCAGCAATAAAAATTTTATTGATATTTATAGAAAAAAAAAACTATAAAAATTGAAAACTGACAATGTCCGTGAATATCAAATGTTGTAAAAATATGAATTTCAAACGCTCATAAAAATTTAATTAGAGTTTCTTGTAGACATTTTTTTTTGATAAAGGTCAAACTTATGAGGAATCTTATATTACATTTTCATATCTTAGATTTAAAAAGAAAAAAATTTTATGAATTTCTAACTCAAAATAATTTTGTCAATATTTGGGCTTTAAATAAGCATTTAACAAAAAACTGTAACTAAGGATTTTTAATATTTTTCAAATGTCAGTGTAACAATATAGTAGGATCTTTGTATTTAATTATCAAGTATTTTTACTCAGCAAATAAAGTTTTCTTGACATTCATAGAAAAAAAGACTAATAAAATTGGAAACTGAAAATGTCCCTAAGCAGTTCAAAATAAATAATAATATTTTGATAACTTTAACGTGTATAGAAGATGCAAATATAAACGACCAGTGAAAATTTTATGTATCTACGGTCATTTGTTTTAAACTTACACAAAAAATCAAAATCGATTTTGCGTAAAAATTCTCATTTTTCCTTAACTTTTCTTTTATTTTTCTCGGCCCTTTTGAAAATTACTGGGAATTATAAATTTTGACTTCCCCAAGCACCATCAATATTTACTTTCCAATCGAACAAGATACTGAAGTTGAAAATCGAAGCATTATTTCGACTACTTATCGTGTACAGACACAAAAAAAAAAAAAATTAAAAATTAAAAAAAAAGCACACATCATTGTAAAATCAATACATTCATCGTTCCACTCAGAATCTAAAATAAAATAAAAAAAGGCAATAAATATAACAGTAAGTGATCTTGATGATGATGTGTGTATCAATAAAAATATAAAGTCTATAATATGTCTAAACATAATATCTTAAAGTATTTAAGTTTCTATATGTAACGCTGATGTTAATTTTATTTCTAAAGTATCTATTTACAATGTTATGTTTAACAAATTAAATCGTATTTTTATTTGTACTGTTTTTACTGTGAAACAAATTTATGGTAATAAGCATGAACTCCGCTTCTAGCTCAGTTGGTATTTATATCAGCTATTATTATTTATTACTATTTAATTGTACCATATTGTTTTGGCTGAATAAATAAATCCGAGGAATTTATTTAGAATTTTCAAGTTTCATGCATTTTTCAATATTTTTAAAGCATTTAAATCCGAGTTAATAGACATTTAGCTAAGCTCAACTTTTTATAATTTCACCATGGATTAAATATGCAATTTGTGTATGGTTTTAATTTATGGTTGCATATATTTGTACGGGTTACCCAACTCATTATACAAGACCTAAAATAATAAATATGCGATGCACCATAAGGTAGGTAAATACTGATGTAGACAGTAATATTAATAAGTATTTGAATTGTTTAATTTACTTATTATATACTGGTTGATCACTGTTGTTCGTTGGATTCCATTTCTTATGACCAGTAATCTACACGGCTTAACTTCAACACTGGCAAAGAGGATAAAGGGAAAATCACAGTCAATCTAAGAGCTTAACTTAGATAATGATAGATGTATTAACTTTTTATTCTGACTTAAAATTATAAAAAAAGATAAATCTCAAAAGTTGTCTTGACCTTTTGTCTTCAATGGGGATTTGGTTACCCAGGGGTACCACAGCAAAAAACAGCACCATTTGCGATGCCTCGTGCAATTTAATAACCTTATAATGCTAGGTACTACATTATTAACCAATTTATATTTTAAATAATAAAATAAATTGTGTTACCTCTGAGAGTTATCCCATCCTTTTAAACCAACATTAGTGGCAATGAGTAAATAATCATTTATTTCACAAAACGCTAATCCAAAAATTTCGCACTTGAGATCAATGTTGTATCGGTTTTCAAGATTTATGATACGACTATCATCAGTTTCAAATTGGAGGATGTATAAGTATCCATTGTTTAATGCACCTAAAAACAGACCATCACATTAGTCGACGAATAAAAATAATACAACAAAAATTGGTATTGAGGAAAATATACTCACAAAACAATATATTTTGGGAAGGATGAAATAAAATGGAACTAATAAATATCTTTTTATGATATCTATTTTTCCCTTGGAACAAACTGTAGTGAAAGTATACTGATTCGGTTGACAAGTCTATGAGCACAATTGTATTGTTAGTTCCGCCAGTGGCCAATATATTATTGCCGGGGCATGCTGTACTCCAAGATAATGTATACAACAGTCCTCTATGAAAATATAAGAATTAGAATTAACTCCCACCAACATAATATATTCTAGAATAAGATCAAAATTTAAAACTTATAAGACGGTATAATAGGAAAAAAGCCACAGTAAAATCTGTGACAATTTTTTTAATTAGATACACATTCTTCATAACACAATCAACAATTATTTTTATTGTAGTAAAAAATGTTCAATGAAAAATATACTCCAAATCTATAACATAGAAATATTGGAGTGGTGATAAATATATTTCCTCAGAAAAATGCTGACAAATATCATAGGTTGAATAAAAATGAATTATAAACAAACGAAATATCTTAAAACCAGTTGAATTTAGGTCTTACACTTTGATTGTATATCATAGGCATGTGCACGGATTTGGCTTGAAGCCACATCAGAAGTTTTTTTTTGGTAGGTACCAAAAGACCATCACCTAAAGTATTTTCCACCTAACTGCTGGAATTTGGCAGGATTAAAATGACGACATCACATTCTCTAACTCTATTAATCAACAATTTAAATACTGTTGAAGATAATATGAAATATTTCAAAAATGTAGTTTTGTTTCCGTGGCTTTTTTCCTTAGATTCTTTACAGACATAATATTCTGATTGTTAAGTACCTAATAACAGAATAATATATTTTCTGTTAGGTACCTATATACTTATAATATACTATGTAATGTGTACAATTTAATGAATAATGATCTAGATTCTAGATATCAATTTAGTATTTAACAAGCATAATATAACTATTTTTCATATAGTGTGTTGTACTACTATGAGATACAGAGAAGGAAAAACTGTAATAGAATTCAATTATTTACTTGGGATAAGTATATCTATACTGAACAATTCCAGTCTCCACATCGATAACACAGACCTTGTTGCCACCACATGTGGCCACTAAGTGGGACGTATTGGACGGCTCGAACGCCGCATACCACACCTATAACCGACAATGAATGATACATAAATACGCTGTCTTTGACAACATTATTGTGTTCTGTGGATGGTTGAACCGTACTGCATAAAAAGTCCAATTAGTTATTACCCGTTGTTAGTTGTTACCTGTGTGGAAACGTCAGCCGAATCATTGTCGGACTTTGAATGGCACCTGAGGAAATGGTGTACCGCAAATTCAGTCATAACCGATGGGTGTCAGACAGGCAGATGGTCGATCTATGCAGGCAGCAGGATAAGTTTCTAATGTCACCGTATCTTATTTAGGGAATAATTCAGGAATCAGGAAGGTCAGTAGAACGCGAATCTAATACCACGGATTAATATACGATAGAAAAAAAAAGGTAGTAAAAGTAGTCCGGTACTCGACTAAATACAAATAATACTAATTAATAATACGCTTTAAATTCAAATACTGTTATTTACAGTTATTTACGAGGATGTTCGATGTTCGATTTCATGATATGACGAGGACGGACGAGGATTTCGGATTTCCCTCCATTTACACGGCATGTCCTTGTGAGCATAGAAAAGAATCTATATCATTATATCGTTATCATTCGTTATCGTTCTAGGTTATCACTTGAGAATAGACTTCAATGTTGATAACAAGCCACCGAAATCACAAATGATAATAAACATTTCAAAATCTACTAACTTTGTACAACAGTCTTCACAGTCCGAACACCACGCACGTGGCCGTGCTTTCTTCATTACGTTCAACAGTCTAGAGTCAAGACACAGTTAATCTCTTTTCTATGGACTCTACTATTCTAGTACAGTAGTATTGTGTGCATTCGTTCAGCTATTAGGTGTCGTGGTTTCTGTCTACTTAGTTATAGAGTTGTAGTACTCTAGTGTCTCGTCTCTGGAATCTGCTGCCTGGTAAATTATTAGTGCTTTAGTAAATACTAAATAGTAAGTCAGTAATCGGTGCTGCTGAGCCCAGTAGATAGTACTATTGCCATTGGTCAGTCAACCAATCTAGTCGTCTGACGTCTACTCTCAAGACGTACCTATTCAATGTCGCTTGTACAATGCGTCATACTATAAATTATTTAATTGTGTTTGTGTTCTAACTTCTAATTCCCACTTTGGAATAAATACCGTTTGATCTACCATAAAGTCTGGCATTAATCGAGTTGTTGCCAACCCAAAGATGACGGAGGAGTACATCAAAAGTGTTTCCGTCCACATGGACAATTTGAACGCGCATCCTCATTGCTCTCACGGTAATTATTGTTGTTTGTTCATTTGTTAATATTGTGGTGTAAACGATTCTTCTTTAGTCGTCGTGTATAATTGCAGTGGCCAGACAACAATTTCTACAACGGTATCGGTATGTGTCTGTACTTGACACAAATCAGTGGCACTGAAGTTTTTAAAATCTAGTTGGGTAATTTCAACACCTCCCGGTCTCAATATCTTAACTATTTAATATACTCTAATAACAATTATATACAATTATTCATAATCATGGTTTAAATATACTCATGCTCATATTAAAGTTATGATGTAAATAAAATGTGGCAGGCTCAACGTTAGCATGGACTTCAGCGCCACTGACACAAATAGAATATTAGGTATATGACTTAGAATGGTAGAAATAAAGGTAATCTTGGTAAAGCATTTTTATAATTTTGTTTATAATTTAAATATTTTATCGATAATAAAATACTAAATATTTATGACTTATGAGGATTAACTATAATACCAATACCTACCTATTCTTTTTATTGAATAATTACCAATTTATTAACTACATTTAAAATTGTTAGGTTAGAGATAGTAATTTTTTGTTGTCAGATTAGCTTATCATTGATTGATTTATCCTATTAAATAATTTTTTTTTGTTTTAAGGACCCACGCTGTTGTTTTCTCGAGGATCCGACAGTAAAAAGTTTTACTCTTGCTCTGCACATAGAGATAAAAAAAAATGTTCTTTTTTTGTTTGGGAAAATCAAATTGAATCAATTGGACAACAATTCATGGGACAGTTTGAAAGGGAACTCATTGTTACAAAAATGATGAGATATAAATTACAATCCAGGTAATAATCATTAACTTATCTAATTACTTTTAATTTGTATCTTATAATAAATATTCGGAGTTTCCAAAATTTGACATCAAAGCAAAAAGAAGTAACTTGTCAATGGCAAGTGTTTTTAGAAAATAAAATGAGACATTTTGTACATTTTATAAGTTAAAAAAATAAACTTACAGTAAAATAATAAGTTACAAAGTAACTTTTTATTTCATAATCAAAATTTCCAAATCCATGTAAGAATTAACTCAATACAAATGTGCCATGTTTTTGGAAAAATCAAAAACAAAGAATTATTTATTTGCAAATTTAAAAAAGCAGAAGCATCAGTAACTCAGTCAATTCTAGGTTTAGGACCATGGTAAATGGATCAAAATGACTTAGGAAAAAAATATCTATCCTATCTGGTAGAAAAAATAAGGGAATTGCTATTCAAAAAAACTCACCATTATAGAGCTTGGATTTCCAGCTTGGTCTGCTAGAAATCAAGAGCATATAGAATAATATGCAACTCCTATAACTTCCAAGCCCTATTAGTCTATAATATAAAATATCTATACTTTGTTCAGTAACAGAACTAACGAAGCACACCAACTAAAACTGGTCCCACCACTCAACACAGTGCCATTGGGGAACCGGTTTTGATAGCAGGGTGTCACGGGTGTGCGAAAAACCGGAGGTTTCTCTCACTGAACAGAGTATATGATGTATAACATTCCAAAACAGTTTTAAATATATTTCAGGTACGATCACGTAAAAAATTTAAACCCAGAAGAAAGATGTTTCTGTCAGAAATGTGGTGAATTATTTTCTAAGACTGAACAGGATTTACATTCAGACCATTGTGAAATGCTAGTAGAAAATATAAATGATTTAAAATTATCTCACCCTTCACAGGTAGTAATCATATTATAGTATAAACATATTTTAGTTATTATACTATAAATTATATTAATTTGATATAAAATGTCTGGAAATTAATTTAGTTGTTTAGACCACTTCAAGAATCTAAAAGCGAATCTCAATATTTTTTTACCGAAAACACAATTGAAATGTTAATAAAAATGTTTCGCTCTGTTGGTACAACTAATGTTATTTGTATCGGTGCTCCTACTATACATGAAAGGATATTATGCGACGTACCCGAAATGAAGAGTTTTTTACTTGACATTGATCATAGATATGTATGCAAAATAATATTTATTTATTATTATCTGACTTAATGCTAAAAATTTGATATTTATACTTTCAGCTGCAATTTTATGAAAGTGACCATTTCAGATGGTTTAACATGTATAACTGTCATATACTTGAGGAATGTGACACTGAGTTTGCATTGGAAGATATTTTGACCAAAGGAGATAATACAGCCGTATTTATTGACCCACCATTTGGTGGCAGACTTGAACCATTAGCATATACACTAGACAAATTTGATCAAATTAGGAAGAAAAACAACAAAAGCATATTATCGAGTAAACATATTTCATCTTTCTCATTGTGTTTAAATTATTATTAACTGAATAATTTATTCTTCAGAGTTTCTGGTATTGCCTTATTTTATGGAACGATTTGTGGTCAAGTGCTTACCTGGTATGTCAATGCTAGATTATAAGATTGACTACATAAATCATAAGAAGTTTAATAGTTCTGGTTTGTAATTTTGATGTTAAACTGTTTTTTTCTTCACTGTAAATACTACAACACATTTATTTTATTTTATATTTAGGGAGGAATAAAGGATCTCCAATTCGAATATTTACTAATGTAGATCAATGCAAGATATCTTTACCGGAAGAGGAAAATTATAGATTTTGTGATGAATGTAATCGATGGGTTTGCTCAGAAAATGTACATTGCTACAAGTGCAATAGTTGTACGTCAAAGGTAAATATGTTTTAATTAGGTAATATTTTGTATAAGTACTCAAGTCTCAACCCCCCATAAAGGATTAATATAATTATTAATTCATAACTTTTATAATTCATATGTAAGGTTTGGGACTTCTAGCATTTTCATTTTTTTTTTGGAGTGGTTGTAGTTTATTCTAGGTAAGTTATAAATCTGTTTTATGAAATGGCAAAATGAAATACAAAGTTTGAATTTTTATAGTTTTGCATATTTTGTCATATTATAGGAAAATTGAATATTTGAGCAATTTTTAGCATATTTCACATTTTTTTATATTATTGTGTGTAAAGTTGTTGGAAAAAATCATGGCACACGTGTCATATGAATCTACCAAAAAAATCATATTTATAAAAATCTACTCAACGTGTCGTATGCTATCTACCAAATAAATGGATGTTATGACAACCCTTTGAATAAATGTTTGACAACCCTTTTTTTCATCTTAAATATTTTGTTACAATAATATCTCCTTTCACATCACGTTTTCGACTTTTTCAAAGTTTCTTTTCACCATTACATTGTTCCTCCAATAGAATTTAACTTTGTACACAGTTTTGTATTAGTTAATAAATCACAATCTTTTAAAAATGTTATACAAGTTTCGTTGTTCAGAATAATTTTTATATATAATTCACCCAAAGTACTCATTTTATAAAACCATACATTTACAATTAATGAAAAACACACAACTACGACGTTTAATCTCGGCGATTAACAAACACATACTAAAATCTAATGTACAAAATAACTTTGAAAGTTTGAAATTCCTAAAGGAATTATAAATATATATAGTATATAGAAATATAATATCAATACCGTCAATACGGATTACGGTAGATATACGACACTGACAATTTGTTGGTAGATAGCGTATACGACACGTGTGCCAAAATCATTTTTGGATAACATTCAAGAATATTTCTTAAAATAAATGATGTTTTGGTAGATAGCATAGGCACAACGCACAAATAGTATTTGAGATTTGGGGAGGCTGAAGCCTGAAGCCCTACTATTATAGTATTAAATAAAGAGGAACCTTGACTCCTTCCCCTATTTAGATAGGTATGTAAGATTTTATGCGCCTCTTTGTGACAAAACTTTGGTTAAACTAATTGAACCCTAGATTCTAGATTATACGCAGAAATAAAAACCCTTAAAAATCAGTAGATACCTACGTATTTGTTTATCAAACGAGTGTAAACTAAATGGCATATGGGGTTCTTGAGATGCAAAGCCCCCCCCTAGTATTTCCCCCACCAGTTTTTTAATTATATTTTAGTTTAAAATTTAAATTATTAGAGTCTAAGTGGCTGCTACAATTCTAGCCCTCCTCCACCCCAGAAAAATGTCCCAAGTTGTGTTGATATTTATTCTTATTTTAAACTCTTGTTTTTAAGATTTTTAATTTCACAGAATGGTCGTGCATACATACATTGTAATTTGTGTAAGAGATGTGTTAAAAGAACATGGAAACATTGCAAAGAATGTAACAAATGCTGTTTAGTAGAACACAGTTGTATGAGATTTCAAACTAAGGTTAGTATATGTTTTTAGAATTAGTATTGTAATACAACTTAAGACACTACTCATTGCATATTGAGTTATACTTAAATAGCATAAGCAATAAGCATAATATTTAAGAATGAACAATAGCATGAACTAAAAATTTTAATTGACCTATCAATTTTTAGAGTATGGTTATTGGTTATGTATACTTATACAGATCCGCCACTGCTTGTTATACAGTATAAAGATTCTCTCAGCTAATATGATAATATAATCCCTAATATATCATAACATTTTTTATTTTAAAAAAATTAACTTATTATTTAATATAATATTTGAACTATAGTTGTATATTTGTATGTTATAGGGAAGAATGAAGGACAGACCACGTAAAAAACATACATTGTCAAAGGCATGAATATGAATAATATTCATTATAAAAAATATTTTATGGATTTAATTATAAGAAAATATATCATATACTAATTATATTTTATTGAATTATTTCTATAATTGAAGAATACTTGTCTTCGCTCCCT
>WHPZ01572436.1:0-11529 GCA_016617965.1 Macrosiphum rosae | reverse complement strand
TTTTTTTTTTTATCGCCACGCGAGTGGCATAATGTACAAAAGTTTGAAATATTATATTATTATGTTGGAAAAACGCGTTAATGTAACGATATTTAATTTCGATATCGCGGAAATAATTTTGTATTTCTTCTCGTTCAATTATGTAAGAGATTTTTTATTTTACTCCGGTAATATAATCTTTGTTTATTTATTTTTTAAAACCGAAATTAAATTATAGATTAAAATGACAGCGATCCATAACCATATTTTATTCGCACTGAGAAAATATGTTCCATTTGAACCGATATTTGAACTATTTGTTTACGAAAAATCATCTGAATTTATCGATTTATTGATTGGTCGTAATAATATAAGTATACACGTCGTACGTATGTTAAGTATAAGTTATAAGACGTAATATATTTTCATACTGCTTACGTGTAAGCGTATGATAATATTATTATTACTGCTGTGACTTCCATCGAAGAAACACCGATAACGACATTGAAAAACAAAACCACTTGAGAGTTTTGGTATTTTATCACTCCGCTGATTTTAGCGCCATTGTTGTAGTAGTAGTCGTTCATCACGTGCTCGTATATACCACAAACTTGGTAGATGTACACATTTTTATTTGTATTCCCCTGTTTGTATACAGATTTGTTTTCAGTGGCTGTTGTAAAGGTATATAAATCACTAAGTATTATTTCGAAAACAAATCTACTACATAAAACATTTCCATCGCCATAATTACAACCTGCTAGGTATTCAAACGAATCCCGGGGAGAATCGACTTACCGCGGTAGATCGATTTGAGCAATTAGCATACGATTTAGGAAACAGACGACGAAATGAGTGATTGGAGTGTCACGTATACAAAATATATGTACAATATATTATTGTAATACGAAAAAAAAACCAAATCGTTTAGTTGAAATACGTTTTTATAATAATATAAGAAATTATTTTAATATTATTGTGCTTGTTACATATTTGTTTGTATTCTAATTTTTTAGGTACCTACTTAAATAAATCATCAATAATAATACGATCGATAAAATATAAAAACAAACTTATATATTATATATTATAAATTGAATAGCTCGTATACGTAATTTATTATTATTCTATTGTACATATAGACACATAGTTAGTATACTACGAGGGCATTCAAATCACGTTAGGTGTATGTGTTTCCATAAAATATAATCAAATACGACATATTCATTCAACACTTTTGTTATATAAGTATTATGCACAATACCTAATCGTTTTCGTTTCTATTAGGACGTTTCAAATACAAGTCAATCAACGGTTTGTATATTAATTCTGGTCGAGTGGTACTGGTGGACGTGAGTAAAGACAAAGGAAAACACATGTGTAACTGGCAGTTGTACACAAATACGCATTGGTGAAAAACAATTGGAAAATTCAAAAGAATTTCAACAGTTGTTTAAGTTTAAAAAATACACACACTGCAAAAGTGAAAATCCACACAACTAGGTACCTACAAAAAAATGTATGGGTCATTTTAATCTTTGTCAGTTCAGACGATTTGAATAATCAAATATTTTACTACTTTTGTAATAGTGGTTTTCTTGATAATATCTTTTCTGAGATGCGTTTTTATTTTATACTTGCAAAATTAAAAATATTTTTATGATGTTGTACATAATATAATATAGGTATTAAAATATGCAAACGTGACATGAAGTAGCATTTTTAAACTTTAAATTTAAACTGATCAAATTAATATGATTAAACAGCCTATTAAGAATAACCACAAAGTAGGTATAACTGATACATATGTAGGTGAATTGGGTACAATAGTTCTTTACATTTTTTTGTCAAATAATTAGTAATAACAACTCAAAATATCAAAAAACCACTCTATAATGCTACCTGTATTCAATTTTATATTTTGATATGTAAGTTGTGATTAATGAGACTGCGGTTTGTTTTTCTGCTTTTATTGAGTTAAAAAATAGGTATTTAGTTCTTTTGCATTATATGTATATGAGATATCATTTGTATAAGCCATAAGGTATACCTAGTATAATTTATTTATTATAATTTTAATATCTAGAACACTAGACAATTTTAATAACTGGCGAATTACAGTTTCCATGTTATTACATTCTATTTTATTATTTATATGAATATTTTAAAATTTCAATAAGAAAATAGAAATTAGAAAATACCTACTCTCATTTCTCCAAGTCTAATAATTTTTTTATTTTTTATTTTTCTATATATTTTTTGAAACAGTTATCACTTATATTTTTATTACCTAGTTAAATTAATTTTAAATTGCTTAAGTATAATACTTTATAAATATTATATTAACTGTACATTTTAATTGCATCTATTCGCTCTTTTTCATCTCAAATCATATTCTTGCGATGTCCTCTTCAACTGAAGTTTTAAAATAATTAAAAAACTTCAGAAGAAGTTGATTGACGTTATATTAATTGAAGAAAGACTAGGTATTCTGACCTAATTAATTGTATGTATATTAAACACTGATTAATAAATTATTCAGGTTATTATATTAGTGATCAAAACTAAAAATAATATTAATTGCACAGTAAAAATTAAATCTTTTCAAAGTATCCGTCTACGATATTTGAATATTGAAAAAAATAACTTACGATTTTATGTCATACATTGACATGCATTTAAATGATTTAAAGTCTCTATCTGAGTGGTATGTGGGTGATCAATTTTCCAAAAGTTATTAAAGTACTTACCAAGGTCTATAAGATATTTTCAGTTTTAGTGGGCTTTGGTCACTCGATAATTGTCGAATTTTTATAATCAATTAATAATTGCTTCACAGTATCCGTGTTTTTGGGTTCATCAAATGTATATTCCGCGGTATTAATGATCATCTGTGCTTAAAAGCAGTATTGCATTGACTTGTGGTGCACTTGTAAGTTGTGATATTATCATCACTTGAATTTGGTACTGTATAATGATGAATTCTAATCAAATGTATTCAAAAAAACTCATTTATTTCATGATTTATAAATGCTGGTACAATAAATAGGATTTATAGCATGGTACAAGACGTAATTTGGTTTTTGATAATAAATGTGAGGTATGCACCATATGTGTGTTCAATGTACGCGTATTCAGTTCGGTGAATGCTTAATACCAAACAACTAAGGCATTGATCCATCATCCGATTTCGAAAGTTTCTGAAATTAACGCTCAATCAATGGTGCAGCAATAAAAAATTGCCCTGGAATAGAGATGGGGGTATTGTCACGTCACAATCCCTTAAAATCTGTTTCTGTCCTTTAAATATTATATTATTTGTCACTTGACATGTGTTGTAAAGTAGATTATAATAATAGGTACGAACGAAAGATAATATGATAAAAACATTTTCTTGTGCGCTCGGAAGGGTTCGGCAGCTGCTGTTTACCTGGTGGAAAACGTTTAATCACGTCGCATCTGTTCCCGAATACGTTTTCCAGAATATTATGCGCAATAAATAATAATACTATAATATTATCGCTCGCACCATACTACTATACCATATACCTAAGCTGTAATATAGTATAATTTATTTATTTGACGGTCGGAAACGTCGAAGGATTGAGGATGAAAGAACTGCGTTTGATCGAAAAGCTCGCGATCTCAGCTGAATCCCATACGTTATTGTATTTCCATATCATCTCACTAAGTACTTACTTATCTATATTCTAACTATTTATTCTCAACAAACACTAAGGTTTCATCAAAAGAGATATTATTTTCTATCAACGTGGGAGAGCCATTTTTTCTATTACCCAGGCGTGACCACGAAAGTTGGAATACCTGTCTGTCCAACATGTAATATTTGAATTATTTATTAATTCTGACATTTATTATTTTATTAGGTAATACCTAAACAACTAATATTATATAGTTTTTATTTAATAATTGTACCTATGTTAATATTCAATGGTTTCTAATGATTTATTATCTTTCTACTTCTAACATTTCTTATCACGTTTACTATTCACATATCACTCTGTACTTGAAATCCAAAATACAGTTGTATTTATTCCACTGGTTTATCTGTTTTGTCGTCTCGTAGATTGACGTACTATATTATAAAATACAATAATATATATTATTATATTAATTATTGCATATTATAATATTGTTTATAAGTGCATAAATTATAAATTATATTTATATTACGTTACTTGAATGGTGTCAAGTTATTCTTTACATTATCCGATAAACGAGACTGTTAGTTTGGAGATGGATAAAAAATATTTGTTTGGTTGTATTGAAAATTGAAATGTGTATTTTGGCGTTAAATGGCCGATTATACATGAATATTTAGTATGTAACACATTGCGTATTAATTATATATTTTATACTTGATGAATTACGTGTTCAAAATGTATAGCGATATAGCAAAAGCAAACACATTTATGAAGTCGAACTAATACGACAGTAGATAACTACAATTGCTCTGCATTTACAGCAGCTAGGTATTTCAATATTATTTGAAAGTGCGTGTCAGAAGGATCGGCATAACACATCCAAATTACAATTTATTTAGGTACCTCTTCCCGTGTCATTCATGCTTGAAATCCCGATATTAATCCCGAGGTTCAATATAATTATAACTATTAAGTTACATATTATTCTCTACGGTTTATATCGCATAGAGTTCACGGGTTTCTTCGGTTTCATCACATTTCGTTATCCCAACACATTGACGCGTGTAACAGGTTTCCGATAAACATGTCATACAAAATATTATTCCACAAACATAAATTTAACACATGTTCAAAATGAGTATCTTTTTCTAAATTCCCCGTGCTAAGTGCTAACTAATAGTATTATATTATAATATTATAATAGTATTATATTATTATAATTTGCTGTGTAATAGTTCATCAATATATAGTCCAATGGTTGAAAATGTCTACAAAAGTTTACTTCTTCGTCGTTCCTATTGGCAGACTTGGGTAGTATTCCGAATACAGCATTCGGAATACTATATTCGGAATACTTTTTAAATACTTTTTTTTTTAAAGTATTCAATACGGTATTTTGAATACTTTTTACGAGTATTCGGAATACTTATTTTCTTATATAGGTATACTCTAATATATTACTAATTATTACTTATTAACTATATTAATTTTAATATAATTTATAACTAATAGATATCCAGATAGGTGTGTATTATCGAGATTATAATAATGTTCATTAATTATAAACATAGAATTGAAAAAGAAAAAAATAATATTTTTGCTATTGAAATCTAAATCTACTAAAAAAAAAGTATTCGAAAAATATTTGAAATACTTTTAAAAAGTATTTTACCCAAGTCTGCCTATTGGTATTTACTATTTAGGTTTGTCGCGATTGTACGCGTGAAGACGTATAGTTTTATATTGACGCCGTTAATGGTAAGTAGCAGCGGCGTCCGCAGGGGGGGGGGGCTAAAGTGCTGAAGCCCCCTAATTGCCCGTATCATTATTGCTTTTTCAAAAAAATATTAATCAAGTTAAACTGCCAACTATGGTAAGCAATACGTAAATTTCATACAATATGTCTTACCAGAATGAATTCATTTTTGAAAAAACATTGTATTTGCATACCAATTTTAATAAATTATCTGTAATTTTTCGGTAAAAGTATGAACTATGAACTACTTGTATTAAATTTCTAGCCTTAGCTATAAAACTTATAAAATATGTATAGCTATGGCTAGACATATTTTATAAGTTTTGAACTACAAATTAACAGTGATTTTGACGAAATTTTAACTTTAAATGCTTATAAAAAATAACCATGATGCCTATGTATCGTTAATATTTTAGCTATAATAAAAAACTTAGGTATTACATTTTTAAGCTTTTCGACCAGATAAATAATTTTTTATTGACATTTATAGAAAAAAAAAATCCAAGCATTCAAATACAATCCAAGTGAAGACGGTATAACCAAACATTTAAATACATTTTCATTTTTTTTTCTCCAATTATTTTTAAAAGCAATGAGCATTTTCAATTTCGACCTCCTAAAAGTACCAACTAGACCCAATTTGCTTCCAAAAACATACACTGGGTATCGAAGCTTATGATCAGAGAACTTTTTCAACCAGAAAAGTTGAAAAGTTACAAACATTTTAAAATACTTCAAATAAACGTCTGAAATTATTAAACCGGACAAAATAAAAATAAAATTTTAACTTATTTTCAAGCCCCCCCCCCATTGAAAAATCCTGCGGACGCCACCGGTAAGTACCGTCCTCACTCCTCAGTATAGCCATAATATTACACGTATTAATGTATGTGGTTGATTCACAAGTACATACAACATTACTATATATTATGTACCGTAAGGTTAACGATGATATATCAGTTAAACTTCGGTAAGAGTTTACAGTGACATTATATATTTTTATGATATGTGTACATTTTTAATAAATCATAAAAAAAATATCGACTGGAAACTTAATATAGTAAACATAAATAAAACCATGTTAGTCACAAGGTCAGCCTTGGCTTTTCAATAAACTGAATAAACTTTACAGCATACCATTATTATATTATACACACCGCGATGGCACGATTTCAACCGCCGTTTGATTGAATAACAGAACAATATAATTAAAATAAAATATATGGTAGAAATCCATAATCACCTGTCACAAAAATAAAAATAAAATATATTTTTTTTTTTTCAATCAAGGTTTTATACCGGTAAAATTAAAAACCAAGGTACCTAATCGTAATACAAATTTCTATAAAATTATTATCAATAAGCGCTACGAATAATATAATTATTTAATTACTCTAAATAATATAAGGAATATTGAGCTATAATATTGGTTATCATGCAGGAGATTTTGACGCCGGTCACTCTTACGTGAATCAATATTATAAACAATATAAACTATAAAAATGTTACTATATACATTCGAGTTTCGAAAGCTCCAATTTTTTGCTTGCCCCTCGGAGTGTTTTTGAGGGATATTACTATCAGGCAACTCGACAAATACGCATATCAAGTCAAATGAGTCGATTGAGTTATCGCGAGATTCGACTGTACCTACGTACTATATTACAGCCCGTCGCCGTTCACCAGATCGAATGACGTAGGTAAACGGTATACGGTATACCACCTCGCCTAATTAAATATAACAACGGATTAGTTATAATACCGACGAGAAGCAGTACAATGTCAAATACCAGTGAACACCAGCCGTACCAGCCGGAGTAGATTTTTTTACACGTTATTTCCTGAAGAATGATATAATATTAATCGTGCAATAAAAAACCCGGATGTTCGTATACAGCTGATTCGATAGCGATGACTCCCGTTGTCAGATACTCAGATATTTACAACCAACACCGTCACCCGCTCCCGCAACACGTGGTCTTGGACCTCGGACAAAACCAGACTTGACGTCTCAAACGACGATTAATCGCTTCGTTTAGTGTAATAATAATGAAATAGTAATTTTACAGACAGCTTGTGCGTAATCGTGATGAGACGAAGACGTCAGACACTCGTTCCGTTGCGCTCGTGTGACGCAGCCGTCAAATACAATATTATAATATACATAATATGTGTATAATATACCTAACCTGTTGGTCACGGGCCAAACGGCTGCAGCAGCAGATAAATGTTTATTATTTTCACTCTTCGAACCGTGCAGCAAGCGCCGATAATGAACCAAAATATTTATTTTTATCATTTCACTACTATATATACCTACTAATGCTATATATTGTGTACCTCTGCAGTCGCTGCCTCCCGAGATGAAGTTTATATTTAAGTTGTTGCAATGTCGCTACGGTACTTGCACTGGGTTAGAGACATTTTAACACTATATACTATTCTAATGATAATAATATACTATAGTCTCATCACCAATATAACAATTCTTTGACGTCGTGTTCGCGAGTAATATGTAGATTTTTATAATACAGGCATAATGTCATTATGCCTAGGTATTTTAATTATACGAAAGAAAATGGTTTTTTACGTGTTCGGACTAAATTCGCCGCATAAAATAGACAGGTAATAATGTTATAATAATTAAAAATGATACGTGACTAAAATAATACGTCTGCGCGTGTTTACTTCAATTATAGTCGGGAGAATGAAAAGTGGCCGCTGCAGATGAGCACACTTCTTGTGGTGAATTTCTGTGATGGTTTCGCAGAGCCCTCATTTTGAAATATTTGATGAATGTATTATATAGAATGATGTCTTATACGATTTTTAGTATCCCTGCTTTCCGAAGAAAAAAAAGGTTGTTAACATATCACCTGCAGCGGCCGCTTTTCATCCTCCCGACCATAGTGCCTATTATAACACGGGTGATTATACTTCAATAGAAAGAAATTAGAACCAGAAGCCGACGATTGACGACGTATCTTCAAATAATGATAAATAATTTATCGTAGTACACCTTTGCGTACTTCTATAATTATTATATAAAAAAAAAATATTAAATATTAATTTTATAAAAAATTTTTCAGTTATTATTATTGTTGTCGTTGCTGTTTCGTGCACAAATCTATTAGAGCTCAGACCTTAAAATATCACTGTGCGTTTTCGTAGCTTGCGAATAAGGAATTTATGGGACCACATAATGCGGAATATTAAAAGGATTTATATATTGCATTAAACATAGTAAGTATAGATACATACTTGAATAAGAATAGAAGATTGTAACGAATGCGGTTTACATAATATAACTACAGTCCATAGTGGTGTTTATATATACATATATATTGGCCATTAGCCGGGCTGAATACATTTGTGGCTGAGACATAAATCGTAAAATAGAACAAAGCAATGGTTGTCATGTACACAGTATAAATTAAATGGCAATGGACGATTAAAATATAATATTTCAATATCCTTCGTTTTCGAGTAAAATTGGATATGGTACAAAAATAATTATAAAATTTAATAACTCTATCGTTAATATTATCAACTTTAATAATAAATATTCAAGTTTAACAAATAGTAGAAATCGTATTACTTCACAAACATATTATTATTAAATGGTTCAGTCGATAAATAAAAGTCATTATTTTTTCGATTAAAATTGTAAAAACTAAAATCGAGTGAAATAAAATATAATTTATTTTGAAAACTTTTAAATTGTCGTAATATATTATATTCCGTTATAAAAGTACTTGCAGTATTAATTTTTAATTCAATTCTACGGAAGTGTATGTGTAGTTCTAAAGTGGTTCATGAAAAAATGTGTATACTTTTTGTTTAAATCCAATAAACGCCTTTAGCTGTTTAAAAAAAAAGAGCATATTTGTACAAGATTTAACATTGAACATGTAAAAAAAATCGCATTAGCTGGTTAAAAAAAAAAAAAAAGTAGGTACTGAAAATGTTTTCTTAATGCTATGGTTTATATTATTTTACCAACAAAATAAATATAATTTATACTCATACATTTATAATGCATGTTTTTATGTAGCTTCATATAATATGTTATAAGGTCCCATAAGTAATAAGTTATAAGTTTATAACTAATAAGATTTCTTGTCTTGGTAATGTGTTTAATTTTATAAGAATATGGCATATACAAATTCCATATTATTCTATTCATTATAAAATATGATACAATTTTTCAATCATAGTTTATACCTAATAGTATATCGTTAAATAAATTATGTTCCGTTCTGAAGACACTTAAATATTAAGTTCTCATCAAAAATCGATTAGGCACCTACTTACATTTCAATTAAAAAACACAATTTTAATACCTGCCAATATATTATATTTTAACAGAAATAAAAAGCTGATTGATCGTAACGAAACTGAAGGTTACCTACCACTAATTAATCAATTACCTAATTCAAAGAATTCTTGTAAAATATAGTTCTATTGTTTTGAGTTATAACCACGTGGTTAATCCGTCAAATAACGACACTATATAATCCGGAATAATTAACATACTTTGACTTTAGTTTTTATCTAATAATACTTTAATCACATCATCAACATGTTTATTAAAAATTTATTTTATGACTTCAATATTATTAGATATTATATAATTTAGGTATGTACTTGGTATAATTATGTGATGCAGGTACATAATATACAGAGCCAATTAATTTAAAAAAAGTCTCAGACTGCAATGACATTATATATTTTGTTTAACCTAATGAAACTTTAAAAAATATTTTTTTTGCCACAATAAGAGTTAAAAAAAAAACACATTCCGTTTTAAAACCAATACGTCTTTATAGTCTATTACTTGCTAACTCTCGGAATCGAGATACGGTATTTATATTTTATAGAATGTATATATGTTTAATTAATTTATCGGAGCATCTTCGGTGGTTTTGTCAGATATAATAATCATTAATCATGAAATAAACAAACCAAAGAAAATATTATTATCATCCACTAGCCAGTTATTTCCGACCGACCGAGTATGGTAAAAAGCAGATGATAAAATACAGTTAACGGAAACCCGAGGTATTTTTAAAACGGTTTTTTATGCCAAAATAGGGTCACTGGTGGTAATTGTTTCCGTGATAACAAAAAACAACCTTTCTAATGTTCACGATTTTTTATTATCACAGCAAAAGCTATATTGTTCAGGTGTCACGTAAGAATGTTTAATGACTGTAAAGCAATAAAAACAAATTAATAAAACAGAATATTAGTCAGAATGCCATCGACGTTCGACGAGTCATGCATGCAATTTGACTGCTTCCGTGAACTTTATTATATTAAACTATTTTCATGTATGTAAGCAGGTATGGTCGGATTTAGGGTGGCTTGCTGAAGTGTCAACGCGGAATGTATTGAAATATCCATGGAAATGGACGGGGAGGAAGGTCAGGATCTAAATTGCCTTGAATTTTTAAGCTTGATAATCAAAATAACATCAACTACGATACACAAAAATATGTTACACGTACCTATATCACAAAATCCAATTAAATCAAGTGTTTGGTTACCTCCCCCATCCCCAACAAGAAACTCTAGTGCGCATTTGCCCAAAAGTCTGCAGAATTTTAAATTTTAATAATAATATGTGGTTACTATGATACGAATCTGTAGTTATGACCGACATTTTCTCCCTACTTGTGCTGGCAGACTCAAATATATAAGACATGTAAAAAAGTAGATACTTTTGACTGATTTGACAGTATACTCGTACTTTTGCAGTAGGTACCTACTTTTGTCAATGCATTACAGTTACGTGTTTGGAATGACAATAACCAATGATAATAAAAAAAAAATTAAAATAAATCTACACATATAATAGCTATGAGGTATTTAAGTTCTGTGAGCAACTTTAAATTGTGATCTAGAAAACGTTTGGTAATAAAATGTTTAGCATTTTCTCAAAAACCTTGAAAATGTAGGAAAATGTACTTAATTAAAATGAATTCCTAAATTTATATGCAATTGTATAACCCATATATTATGGTTATCAGGTCTCAATAAATTAGTAAATAATATTAAAATCATGATGGACAACCTTTTGAGACTTTGAAGTTTTTGGTTTGAATCAATGAATCAATCATAACAAAT
>WHPZ01572433.1:0-30225 GCA_016617965.1 Macrosiphum rosae | reverse complement strand
GTCGCAGCTGAGATCTATAATATAGGGTCAATTGTTATCAGAAGAGATCGCAAAATTTTGAAATAACATTTATGTATATTTGTCAGCGTTTCTCAGATTACTTATCTATGTGATTTTGGGGCCCGCTAAACGGTAGGGATCATAATTTTTATGATAGAAATTCGTCGACCAATTATTATTATTACTTTCGAACTACTGCCCACCAGTTTTTCTATCACCATGACCAAATCTGACACGAGGGTGGGTATAAATATAGATCAATATGGTTTCTCATATATGAATTACCTAAAACATATATTTTAAATGTTAAACGTGACACATATAGTAGGGCTATGTACCTATGTACCTACTTATATTGTATTATATGAAGGTGAACCGAAGGAGCGTATTAGTAGGTAGTAGGGACCTATAGCTGGTATCATAGGCCCAATTTGGGGGGTCTAAAGGGGACTTAGCCCCCTCTAGTTTGATTTAAACCCCCCTAAGTTTTTAAATATATTCATTCTTAATTCCACCTAATAAAAAAATTATGCGGGTCTGTATTGATTTTATAAATTTAGCCCCCCCAAATCAGTTGTCCAAATTGAGCCTATGGCTGGTATATTACTTGTCACGTGTGTATATACTAGTATATATAGTATTCAAAATTCGCGTTAAATCGTGAGATTGTTTTATTATTTATGTACCATCTGATGGTGCACACGTATATAATATAATATGTACCAGCGTTCTGTACCGATATATTATATATAGGTAGGTACAAATAACATAATTATTTATACACGTGATTGACAGGCGTGAAACATTATTATTAGATTTTGTTATACATAAATGTGGGTACATAGCTGGTATATATATTATTATACATTCATGATTATAGATATATAATATATAGGTACGGGTAATATGTAGGTATAATGTGCGGTGAGGTGGAGCAGGTTATATGGAGAAAAAGTAATAAAATATAATGGTGCTGCGGAAAGATATTAAACGGATCGAAAATAACACGAGTCAAAAATCTCTGTTTATAAATTAATAAAAATAAAGAGAGAAAAAAATCATTACATAAATACGCAAACCTCGAGCTCGCCTATGCCTTTAACACGAGGGCGGCACTTGTTAGTCACCACATAATATACCTTATATACTATAGCTATAGTATACTATTAGCTATATAGGCGGCCTATACATTATATTATAATTTTACGACGTCAATAATGATATAATAACATCAATAGGTATTATAATATATACCTCATTTATAAAATAATAAAAATATAAAAAAATTTAATTTATAGGCTGTCTATATATACCATACATAGACAATAATCATAACTATATATAGTTATAGTATGATAATAAGAATCGGCTATACACTCGCGTTTTATACTGCAATGCATGATGGACCGTATATCGAATGCAGCGAAATCAAGCAACCATCGACTGCATTAGAATGCACTTAGTGTGTATTTCTGCAGTGGTGCACCTATGTCGTCAGCGTTGAAACACATAATGACGAAATGCATCCTATAGTGAAATCCAACGTTAAAAATAAAGAGCAGAACACTGAATAACACGCCAAATAATTTAATATATCACATGAAATCTCTGTGTATATATACGAAATTATCGGTCCCGCAATAATTGCCATCCAGAAAACGCGTCATTATTAATTTCTTGGGAGAACTCAACTATAGAGAAATGCGTATTATTTAATACAAGTTGGTAGTTGAATATTTTATTTTTTCTTGTAATTGTAATATGAGCATGCACGGGCGCACAATTTATTTCAAACCCTATGTGCATTATTATTAATAATCATTCCAACTTTTATAATCATGTTTACCTATAGAGAAAACAAAGCTCACGAGAGAAGTCAATAATATATATATATATAACAATAGTAACTACAACTCGCTGCAGTCGAAGCATATGATATAGCTTAATATGATTATTATATAATGAGAAAAATATTGTGTACGATGATAATCATCAAAATAATAACTATATTGTAATAATAATAATAATAATAATAATGACGATATTATATTATTATAACATTGAATAATATCAAATATTATATTATATTATGATAACATCAGAGCTATTCATGCGGTGGCGAGGTTACCGCCAGCACCAGCAACACACGTGAGGCGGCGGCGGCAGCGCCGGTGGGCGCGCCGCGCGTACATATTATATTATATATCAATGTGTATTATTGGAAAACCGTCGATACGGAATACAACAATATTTATCCGTTTACCCTCCGCCGCGCCGGAATACACGAAAATACAATATAAAAGCGTCGGAGCGCGCGCGCGCGCGTGTTCGAGCCGGCTGCCCTCCCCTGCTCGCACGCACGCCACCGGCCGCGATCGAACGGTTATCGGCGGCGTATAGAAGAACGACGACGTTCCGCACGCAGCCGCCGCCGCCGATACTCGCGGCTATTGGCGGCGGGTGGCCTCCGATGACACGCTCACGCACACACACGCCGATTCCGATCAATCGGTCTGCGGCGGCGGTGTACTGCGCGCGGCGCATGACGACGCTTTTTTTCCCCCCGCTCCTCCCCGACACACGTTCACAGCCACCGACGACGACCAATACCTCCGCCGCCGCCGCCGCAGACACTACTCTACTACGGCGGCGGCGGTCAGGTACGAGTGCAAGTGTGAGCGAGCGCGTCCGTGTGTGTGCGGCCGCTCCCCCGCCGCTGCGCCGCCGAGCGCTCATCGATATCGGCGACGGCCGACGCGCCCAACGGGTTTCCGATCGCTCCACCCACGTACCGATTTTCCCTCGTGTTCGAACGGCACACCACACCCCGTTTTATCGGCACAAACTCCTCCTCGATATTATTATATATTGTTGTTATTATTATTATTATTGTTGTTCGCTCCACGTGCATTGTTGTGGTGGAATGACGTCGTGCGTATTACATCGACCCCTCCCCCGCGATCGGTGTGATTGTCGATCCGTGGTCGATGGCCGCGGTATAATGGTTGCAGGGTATAAAATATATAAATATTATAGAGTGTAATAAGGTAATGGCCAATAGGTAGGTAGGTACCAGCTAACTACCTCCTATTAGTTTTTATTTCCTTTGTATAAAGCCATTACATTGTCTTATGTTCTCTTACAGCAATGTTACTGCAGCAGACTATTATAATATTACACAGGTAGGTAGGTAGAGGTACTACTTATCGCAGAAGCGCGGTGATACGACTAGGATATTTTATAGCCAAGGTCAACTATATAGACAATAGACGATTTCAGTTGTATAGGTACCTATAAAATGTCAATATCTGTCAATATTGTGAATAATGGATGAACTGATACGACGTTTATATTATATAATCCTATGAGATATGTTATTATTATCTCTCGTGACGATGACAGTTGTAAATAATGTAGAATGTCCAATCGACGAGTTTGTTTACCATATCATCATTGTCGTTAATATTGCCCCATCGTCGATAATCGCCCCCACCAATGAATATATTTGGATATTATCGCATCCGCAGTAGATAAAGCCAACATCGTTTTTGTCATTCATTTTATTTTAGTCGTAATGGGTCTATTGCTCTATTTGTAATTTTATAAATGGCTATATAGTTGGACATTAATTTCGATGTGTTGTTTTTTTTTGTGCGTTATCCATTGTTTTGACATTAATAGAGCATAATATTATCGTTATTAGATTCAAGCAACACAATCCCGTCCATTATTATACCTATTATACAAAAGTACCTATAAACATGTTTCAACGTGTGAGAAACAAATTGCAGGTAAAATTGTAAGATAGTAAAGGTATATCTCTAATATATGCTCTAAATCTAAGTGAACTGTGTATATATATATTGTAATTCGGGGCGCACGTGCATTATTTACTTTTACCCATTTATAGGCATCTACGTATAGGTACGTGATATCTGTTTTCGTAATTAATCGCGTTCGTATTTATTCGGTAACATATATGAATATTATAATATTACAATATAATTTAACCACCTATATAATCAGCATACACCAGTGTGATATACAGGTATAAATAACAATGTTTTGCAATCTCTCTTGCGGCGTGGCGCACATTTTATCGCTCAATTTGAATATTTACCGATGTGGTTCATTAATAATTCGTTATTTCAATTCCGCTTCTCCTTCACGTCACCCCACTTCCCGGTATATTATATATACATGTAACGATCTGGATGCGTTATGGGTAGGTACGTTAAACCACAAGTATTTATTATGCCCGAAAAACCTTCAATTTAGGTATATACGCATTTTATTCTAATACATATATAATATATGCAGTATAGAATATAATAATATATATATCCTGTATTATATAGATGAATAATAAAATTACCGTTTTGGAATATTTTTAATATATAGTAGATATGCACAGCTGTATAGGTATAGATACTATATAGGTATAACCTTACCTATAAACTATATAAAATAACAATTTTTGAGTATAAGTATGCGAATGTCACCTAACTATTATGTACATATAACTATATATTTTAGAATTATGTAGGTTCCTATATTATACCCATTATACCTTTTATATAGGTATAAATCTACAGTTTTATAGAATTTTAACCTTGAATCGCGTCACCGATCAATATTGATGTAATAATAGGTACCTACTACCTACCTATATTATGTAATTCTTCGTTACACAATGATTTTTGAGTATATTATATATATTCATGTATATAATTAAACTAAAATTACTATACATAACGATTTCGGTGAGACCATTAAATATATAGTACCAATACAATGTCATTGATGGTCGCGGGCATGACAATTTAAATAGTTATATGAAATACATATGATATAAGTATCTAAGTATCTATAGATATAATATATAATGCCGCATAATATATAAAAATCAACCTATATGAAACACAGCTGCTATAGGTACTTACATGTCCTATACATGTATTATATATATTTTATAAACAATAAAAAAAAATTAAGGTTATAATTGATTACAGTAAAAAAGTATATACCAATCTAAACCTTGCCGCATATATTTGTATTTTATAATATATATTACTATTAACCTGCGAATCGCCTTGAATGAATCTATATAATATATAGTATATATATTGCCTTAAAAAAAACCGCAATGATAACAATTTTTTTTATATAATATAATTATTATATACCTATAAATATACCTACTGCAGAAAATGGCACTTTGTAAACATAAAATAATATATATATATTTTTTTTTATATAATAATACTCTTTGGGGGACAAACAGCATATCATAAGAAAATACGCGTCCCACTGCTGCAAGATTCTCGACTTTTGTATACGCTTCAGACAGTTGTCACAGAACCTATATATATATAATGTAGCTTGTCCAGATGATGTTTGCATCGTATATATTATATTGTATACTAATATATCATACACATCATATACACCCATTTTCAATAAATCATATTTTTTGGCCGTCCGTGTGAAAAGTTTTCCATTTTTAAATACTCGAACGACCTGGAAAATAATGATACGCGTGTTCATGGCCAACGATTTTTTTTTTTGGAGGAGAGAAGGAACCTTCGGTCTAATCACCTAGCACGTCGTTATATGATGTGGTTTAATTCTAAAAAAAGAAAACATTCCTTTACCAAACGAATGAGGAACGCTGTCAAGCTCTTATTAATAAGTACCCAAAATGTTACGGGTTATGGACGGAGTCATATGTTACAGTTATTATATATATATATACTGTGACAACAAACAAATAATTTGTGACTTATAAATTGTTAGTGTGAAAAATAAACAAAAGATAAGTTTGCAGGATTCGCATTGTATAATAGTTATAAATTGTAATTATTTTTTTATCGAGAATATATAAATAAATTGTATTATATAAATCATATTTTTTTAATTTTATATCTATGTAAAGTATTATTATAACATGTGCCTGCCTATACTATAGTTGAATATAGCTGTTATATATTATGTATAAATATATACCTATAGGTACAAGTATAAATCAATTTACAGATAAAATAACTACTATAATTAAATTTAATAGTTCGTACCTACACCTATCTATATCTATAAAAAAATATAAATATATATTATTATTAATTTATTGCATAAAATTTAAGTAGAATTTAGATTGTAATTTGTAACTAAGAATATATACCTATACAAAGTATATACAGTATAATATTTTCAAATAGATACTTTTACTGCAGTTTTATCTAAAATGGCTATATTATATACATTATATAATATGTCACTTTAATAATATTATAAATTATAATGTATATAAATATGCGTTATACATAAGTACATTAGTAAATTAGTAGTATAAACACAACTTTACCATATTATATCTAATAACAAAATAATATAAAACTAATATATGGAAAGTCCACTATTTTTCCGTTCTATGACAGAAATATATTATTAGGTATATATATACTACCTATATATTATATACAGGCATATTATGCAGTTATTTAGTGATACAAATTAAAAGTACATTATTAATACATTATAAAAATTCAATCAACGATTCTAGTGCATTATCGTGCGTTATTTTTGTAGATGTTTATAATTAAAGTACTATTACCTATCATAAAGTTAAAAACACGCATGTCTTATAATATATTACACATACATATATAATTTTTCCTATAATACTATACACTCTTTGCCGCATAATATATAAAAATCAACCTATATGAAACACAGCTGCTATAGGTATAATACTGCTATATATTTGTCCAGTATTTAAAACTTTTTACCGAAATTGGTGTTGACAAAATTGTGTGTATAAAACAAAAGATAGTGTAAAAAAAACCAATCAACAAAAATACATGTAAATACTATAATAAAAGAAATTAAATTATCCATCGGGATATTATACCGCCGTTTTTATAAACGGCGAAAAAGCACGCAACAATACGGTATCAGTGTAAAAGCAGTAATTCGGAACAGCGACCTAACATATACATATACATCATATAGGTACCATATTTAATGAGATATATAAACATGGTTTATATATATATATATGTATAAATAAACTTGCGTATGTATATTAATATATATAATTATATATCACTGTACCTATTATTAGTATAATATTTTGCCAATATACTTTTCATAAACATTACTATATAATATGTAATAGAATATTTATATACTTTTATACACCGACAATTTATATATATATACACCTAGGTACATGACAGGTAAACATATATAGAAATAGAAGTCGTGGGGCCAGAATTATTATTTTGTATGCGATGTTAAATTTAAATGTTCCATCTTGCTCAATCCCCATCAAACGCCTGCAATTTCTTAAAATAGGTAATCATTTATTTGTTATAGTTTGATTTTGTGTGAACTTAAATATAGAGGCGCTTACCACTTGGATGCCCGCTCAATGATTACTTCTGCAATGATCCTGACTTGTTCACCGCGCGCCGATATATAGCTGATTTTGAACACTAATATATTTTCTATACAGACAGATATACGACATTTGTGCAGTATAAATATATAGCCAAATTATAAATAATAGAGATGAACGCTACATAAGCTTCTCAGAGGCGATAAGCTATGTATACCTATATACCTATATCCTGCACATATATTATATTATCACATAGATAAGGTATGTGTAGCAGCGATAGGCAGCCACGGATGACGCAGTCTGTCTATATATACGCATAGGTATAGGTACATAATATATTGTCGCCCGCGTCGTTATTGCCACTGTTCCAGGGGCGAGTGGTACCTTTTTTTCCCCGCGCTCGCGAACATAAAATATGTATTCCACGCCGCACACACACGCACCCACACACATGGGCGGGTGCGCGCTTGCATACACATATATTCCGGTCGCCCGCGGTACCGACGCCCGGGGTTAGGTATACGTAATATAATATAATATATACGCGCGCTCGCACAAACGGCACACATACGCGAACCGTACCCCATCAACCAACCCCCCCTGTGATGGGTTGGGGAGGGGGGTTAATGCGGGTTGGCGGCGGCGGCGGCGATCCGACAGGGCGCGCGGCGGGCGACCAGAAAGAACGACGCGGGTGGACGGAAAAACCCGGGCCATCCTATTATCGGCATTTCGCCGTGTACGTTTCGTCCCGCGCGCGCAAACTTTCCTTTCGATCGTCGCCACCCCCTCTCCCGCAAACCACCCGACACCGTTTTTTCGTACCCCCACACATCGGCCATCGGTCGCGGTGTGCGCGTCGTCGCGGGGGGACGGTTGCCAACGCCCTCCACCGACCCCGCGGCCGTCGCGTGGGTGGTAAAGATACGGAAAAGGGGTACCACCGGTATCATGAGGGGGGGGGACTGGCGAGAGAGATATTTTTTCCCGGCTTATTCTCCGCACCGCAAAACGGGATGACCCGATAACGGCGGTGGCGGCGTCGTCGTCGTCGTCGTCGTCGTCCTCGTCGTCGTCGCCGTCGTAGTGTAGTCGTTCGATTTTTAACCAGCCACCCGACGCCCCCCCCCCCNCAGGCCCACCACCACCACCCTCCCGACCCATACTTACACGACCAACTCCCCCGCCGCCACTGACTAATCGTTCCTCTGCAGGCTGCCGCCGACGCTATGCGGTATATAAGCGCGCGCGCACACACACACACACTCACATGCGACGGCGGCGGTGGATATCGAAAAACGCAGTTTCTATATTCTGCTGAGTACGATGTTTAAATGTTTAATAAGTATTTTATTGTAATAGTTATTATTATTGTTCGAAAATAATATACTTTATTCGCCATTCGGAGTAACCTATCTTTATAATATATTATATAGGTATTGGTATTATAGGTGAAGTTTATCGCGCATAATGACGCGTCGTGCAGTGCATAAAAATTTTACATAATTCCAATTATGCAGAAGTGATGCGCGTTCCAAAATGATGAACTAATATGCGCTGAAGCGTTGAAAGGACTCTGTCGATTTGGACGGCAATGAAAGCGCTAAAGAATATTATAATGGCCAATATTATGGCAGTATTATAAGATCATAGTTTTATTTTTTTAATATATATAAGACATGAATCCCACGTGGGTCGATAGGCTCCTCAAATATTTTGTATTTGAAATATACTTAAATTTAGGTACCAGCTTTTCAAAAAAAATTGATTATTAGCATATTAGATACGTATAGACGATGATAACTATACGAAATATCATGTAGGTACTTACATACTTACATTGTTTACTATCAAGTCTAACCTATCTTTCAAACTATATCGAATATATCAATGTGTCTATATATAACTATAATATATTATAATTTATTAAAACTGATTATATGAATAGAATTTGTTAATATATGTGAGATAGGTATGGGTGCCTCTTTTGAGTTATTTGAAACAATTTTAGTAATACATTAAAATGTTTAAACAACACACTATATTTTTGTTTTCAAAACTTTATTATGCAATTATAATTTATATATATATACACCTGTATGACCAATAACCACATATAATACATAGCCACTGCATCAGTATAAATAATTAACAATAGTTGAGAAAACTTTCTTGGTTATTTTCGTCGAAGTCATTTTGAAATGTGCATGCGGTAAAGCGAATTTAAAATGCGTATTAACTATAATAATATATATAATATTATATACCTACCTAAATGGTGCACCTGCAGCTATATAATATATAGGTACATCTTAAAATAAGATACCAACAACTACAAAGTAACTAAATTATAACTTTTTTAAATAATTTATAAATTTAATCAAAATGTAATTAAACGTGTCATACGTGCTGCAATAGGAATCATCATAATATAATATTAAATATTCCAATAACTTTCGCGCGAAAACCTTCAAAGTGTTTAATTTTATAATCTCGCAAAACGCAGAAACTTTTATTAACTAATTATTATATTCTGGACAAATGTATATCCTAAACATTAATAAAATGACAATTTAATTACATAAGTTTTTTACAACTAAAAGTTCACCGTTTTATTTATTTACATTTTTTAGTCCATTATTTATTCATACTTTTTTTCGCATAAAATCTATACACTCAAGTGATACTTATTTAATTCAACTAATTTAATTATATTAAAGTTCATTATATTTTTAAAAAGTAGTCTTTTCTCAGGTTTTTATTGCTGCACAAGTAAAACTTTATTTGTTTTTATACATATATATTATATATTATATAATATGTTTATATATATTCCTTAGTTTATAAATGTTCATAGAAAAAAAAGTTTTTCTTGTTTAAGTCCAGTTTTAACACCTAATTTTGTCCGTAAAACATTGAGAAAGGGTCACAATTATATTATATAAACGATGTTTTTACTTTTATTTCTTGTACACTGTTCGTCTATGGTTATTGTTCGAACTTAGGAAAGCTCTTTTTATAACATCCGTAAACACGACGAAGCGAAATATCACACTGAATGAACTGCTACACAACACATTTTTAATAATATTCTTCGTTTTGCGTATAACACTTTCTCCCCCTAAATAATCGACCCCCAATAGATTACCTATTACCTATATAAACCATCCTTAGTACTAATTCGTCCTCCAAGTTATCTTTCACCCATTATAATATATTATAACCATTACTACAATAATATATAATAATAATGGCGATATGTGTCCCCGGCCTATACACAAGGGTATAAGTGAATGAACCAAAAACTAGTCAAACTGCACATATTAGTAAAACATATCATTAGAAGAGGTCATCATATTTTTTTTACCTTATGTAGATACAATATTATACCTATATAGTATATTTGATTTTGTAGTAAAATTCATAACCTGGGGAAAAACTTGTTTTTCGTCCGAACGAGAGGGGTAAACCGCTACCATATTAGATGTAAGCAGCTTAATAGGCCAACTACAGCTGCAATTACCGATATTGCATATATTATATAGGTACCTACCTATTAATAATATAATATAATATTGCCTTAGTAAAGTAATTTTTGATCAACCGTGAGATAATAATATATAATGATACGGATATTATATAGTACATAATATATATGGGCATGCCTGCTAATCATCATTTTAACCTTTAACGATTATGATAATAATATATAATACTATAATATGTTATCAGTGGGTTTATGTGTCTGTAAAGGATGTACAATATTAATACTCAACACACAATCAATTACTTAGTATCATATCCTGTCGATGATAATATATGGCTATTAGTCAACTTATATTATATATATGCACCTACCTATATGTAATTAGTAATCAGTTCTGAACATGTATTTCTATTCAACAAAATTGAAGACATTATATCATATGAGTTGTGCAATTTACATAGATATTACTAAAATATTTATAAAACTGTTTGGTAACTCTCACTCCATATATTATATTCATATAGATCATAGGGCGTGTATACCTGGTGAATTTGACAATAATTGCTAATATATTTTAAACGTTATTCTATATAGTTCTGTGTAGGTATAAATAAAAATTGAAAACATCAGATAATTTCTTATTATCCCACTGCCATACAAAATTCATTCACGTAGGTAGAATATAGGTACCTACTTATATAAGATATATTATATATACATTCGTATTTTAGGATATCTCATTACACGCACAAATATACTGATTTATCATAAACGGGTAAGGCATGTATATAAGTGTATTTATACATATAGATACGTGTAGGTATATTCCTGCAATAGGCACCTACGAATTTATTGAATCTTGAGTGTTATTTCGAATACCTACGAAAATAGATTTAGTTTTACACCATAACAGTATCGAAAAACGAACAAAAGTGCTGCGGTGGCGTATTATCTGTATAGATCATATTGATGCCCAACCCGTCGCCCGCCAAGGCCTCAGAGATGAACCGCTGACCAATTTTTGAGTCCAAACTGCAGAATATACATGAAAATACAATTATTACCAAGATATAAAAATTTCCTTTTTTTGTTGTTATTATTATGCTATTTATTTTTTTTCTTTATTATTGGTGTGAGCAGCACTAATGCAACATTTTAGTATTACGTAACGGGTCGGAGAAAATAAGCCACTTGTATAGATTTTACGTACCTGCCTGCATCGCTGTACCCATATGTTCGAATACCTAAACATAGATAGATGTAGCCTATACGTGCAAATAGGAAAAATGTTTGGGGGAAAGCTCAAGCCCCAAGAAATTTTTTTTTAATTATTATATATATTTTGTAATTTTTTTAGGGGACTTTGAGTGCTTTGTGTGGGGGCTAAGTCTCTTAAGCTCCCCCCTGCCGTCAATACAAATGTTTGTTTCGATTTTGTGTCGAGTACGAGACTGTCCATATTACGACGTATAATATGTTGTGCAGGACCAGTCTTATAAAATATAATATGTATATAAACCCATAACATAATGACAAGCTCCAAAAACCATATTGTATACGTTTTCATATTATGACTAAATCACGACTTTATAATAGAATATATTATTACATATATTTCGGTGTTGATCTGACGGAAATTCGTTAACCGCAATCCACAACATGCTACGTATAATATCATAATATATATAGTTTTCCTATAGCTACTGCGGAACATATGTACATGACGTACAATATAATATGGGTACCTGTACCTTACCTACCTGCCTCCTGTGATTAATGAATTAATAAAATATTGTGCAATAATCGTGGTGACGGCGTTACGTACAAAATCGTGGTCGGGCGTGCGAGCGGGTCAGATATTATACGCAGACGGACGGTCGGACGCGACGGCGGAGGAGGAAGCAGTGTGCGACTCGGCAACGCGTCCGGAGGAGAGGGTGGGTCGAAGCTCGCGACATGCGCAACTATGTGGCCCGGTTTTTACATCGATTGCCACATTTCTTCTTTTCGTCAAAACGTCGTCGTTGTCGTCGTCGGCGGCTACGACTCAATATATAAATTTATAATATGTGTATACTGCAGATAATATAATATTAAGACGTCGTATGCGAGCTTTAACTATGTACACGATAACAAAATGAATTACCTATATCGTGCTCTCGTCATATTCTTATTATAAATTTATATTATAATATAATATTAATATTAATATTAATATTATTATTATGTATATTTATGCATGGACAGTAAATATACGTTTTCGTTAATTAGAGTTGATTTTTTTGTGCTACTATTCATTTGTATTTTTACGCTTACGTTTTTACGTTTCACCTACATTATTATGATATATAGGTACTCGTAATTTATTCCTTGGGTATACGCTCAGCACTTAAGCGGGGGTGAGCACGTTGGTACACCTAACCTAAACTTAGTTATGGTGAGGTATATCCCCGCCAATGCGTGTTAATTGGATTATCTAGCCCTCCCCCCCCAAGATTTTTAACAATATATTTTACGATAGTAGGTATCAGGCAGTAGATTAGTATAAAAATATTATAATTAAAGTGCGGCACCTAAAATATAAAATTTAACCGTCACTTAGACAAATGATAATTTTCCACCAAACAATTGCCAATCAGTCGATGATAAAAATAAAATTTTTTAAATTAATTATAAACTTTGTCTTTGATTCGTTTTAATCCTTATGCATATCCACGTAAGCAAACTAGTGCTAGGGGTATATACCCGCGTATATACCCTCCAGTATACCACTGCAATGGGCAGGTAATGCAAACTGGTATAGGTACCAGCTGCTATATAGACATATGTCATAAGCTCAAATGTAATATACTGTGATAAGTGGGCGCGTTGATGTATGTGCTGTAATGTACCGTCTACACTATACATATATTATGTGTGTGATGCACAGTGCTGCACGCAAGTCGAGGGCGAAGATAAAATCATTGTTTTAGGCGCACTTTTCCATAATCCGGCCCCGAACAATAATGACGCGGATGATTTTTTATTTTTATCTCGGGATATTAAAATGTTTGATGATAACCAAATCCATACACTTATTACACAGTTTTTGTGGCGCGCGACGACTATATTGTATATTATAATACTTTTCGGTGCGTTTACCTCGCACACGCAAGTCTTATTTATTTTATATACAAATAAACGATTATATATTATTATATAATATCGTTAGATACGCTTATTAGATATGCGTGTATAATAATATTAAGAGTGAGTGTGCGTTTGCGTGCGTCAGGTCGGAGGCGGGTCCTGCACCGCGCGATGTTCGATAACGTCAAGAGCAGCCGGATTCGCAGCTAGGCTCTCGCGTATATTATATTATATTTTATATACGATCTAATAATATATATACATATACGTACCATCTCTCGCGTCGTCGTTTCCCCGCGCGTCCCTCTTCCGACGACCCAAAAGGTTTTGCTATACACACACTCACAAGTATATATTCACGTGTGAGTGTGTGCGTGCGTGCGTGTGTGTCAAACAGACGAAGGAACAGAGTTCGGAGGATTTTAATTAAATGATAATAACAACAGTTGTAAAATGCACGAGACAGAGCTTTTCGCACTCGAGCGAATTCAATTCGAACGCCGCCACCGCCGCCGCTCGGGCATATACATATATACACATATATTATTATATTATATACGTATACGGGCCCCCGGATGACGGCGGTGTGCCGGAGTGACGGGCGGTGTGGGTATGTGTGAATGTGGGTGTGTAGGTGAGTGAATAGGTGGGGGGAGGAGGGTGGAAGAGCAAATGTAACGAGAAGACGTTACATAAAAAGGGTCATTGGATTACAAAAGCGAGTTCCGGCGCATAGATCCCCGCCGCCTCTGCTATGGAGCGATATCAAGTTCATATTATTATTATATGATTGCCATCGAACACGCGACGACGATGATGAGCTAATAATTCGACGGATGTGTAAAAATATTATATTACATTGTAGACCATAGTGCGTGGCAGCAGTTGTAGGTACCTACTACTGCGTGCATATTATAATATTGTTACAATAAATTTTATTGGTTTCCGGTAAAACAGATCCTTGTCCTCAGCCACGCATCATGACCAACACCGTGCGCGGTATCCGTATGGGCTGTGGAATAAATTCAGTGTCCCTGTTTTGCAACAGCTATTTATGAAAACATTTTTTTTGATCAATATTTAATTTTTGTTTATCAGTTATAAGCTACAGTCCAAAACTTTTTGATTTTATTCAATTAATTTACAAAATTACATCTTATATAATATTCAACTTAAATAAATTGCAAAATAAAAGATAATTTTATTTTCTATTGAACGTCTAATAATATTATAAAAAAATTCTTTCACTAAATCCGTGGTCCTTGATCCGAGCCTGTCTAACCTGCATGACATTTGATCGTGATTGTGAACTATATTGTAATATACGTTATACCTTATAAGCAACACTCGTTTAACATAATATTATAGGTATAGCCCAAGATTCACTATAAGCGTTTAGACTTTGTATAGTGGATAATGATTAATGACTATATAATATAATATCATATAACTATCGCCCAAATTATGTTATCCTCTAAGTCGATAATCTATTAATCTAATACTTATTTAGATATTATTAAGAACGTGGAATGAATATCACTAGTATAATAACTATGTATTGTTTACTTTCATTTTTAAAGTACTCGTTTTTCTTATATGTACTTATTAATATTATAAAATTATAACTGTTGAACATTTTTTCCGAAAAATTTTTTTTGCAAACAATAAAATATTATACATTTTTATATCCAGTTATGTTGTGTTGTAGTTTACCTACCTAATTCCTTCCAGGACTTAATTGCTTTTTTTTTCATAATCGGTCGGGTCGTTATTTTGATTTTTTTGACAATAGCTCCTTATTAAACTATTTTATCGGCGGGCTCCGATAACATATATCGGTGGTACGTACAGACTACGGACAGCTCAATAATTATGCGGTACTTATCTACCTACCTATAACGTATCTATTATTACCTATATCTAAATATAATATATAGATTTAATAGTTGGAAATACTTAATACTTGCTAATTGTGTTGTTATAATTTTTTTTTGTTATAAATTATAATTATGTGCGTATAATTTTATAAATGTTTTCAAACAAATATCTACTAGGTAAATAATTTAGGTAAAAGATGAGGGTTCTCAGTTGAAATAAAATATTTTGTATCGTTACAGGGCAGACTTAAAGTAGTACAAAAAATTTCAAGGATTCAAAAATATGATCTTTGAGTAAATTTGAAAATTCCAAAAATCATAGCTTAAATAAATTCATCATGAAATTAAAAGAATGGCGGTGAACATACTTGGAAAATCACCTTATACCTATATATGTCCGTCTTCTAAAAACGAGATAATTATCTGCTATAAATATGTATTAATAAGTTCACTCTATGTTTTATTGTTTTTGATTTAGGAATTATCATATTTTATACTTATCTGTAATATATATGATTTTAAAATTATAATATATAATTACAATATATGTATATTATATATATGTAGGTACATTATATAAAATCGTATTATAATAAGAAACTATTATATAATATTATACAATATTTTGATATTATCAGTATACCTATTTTTTTTTTAAATAATATATTCTTTGGAATTTTAAACAATATAATATAGTACATTTTACATATAATTTTAATTTTTAATTCTCAGTGATAATATTTTACCAAGCATTTTGACACGTGTTTTAATCTGATAATAAGAAATATACAATAGATGTTTTTATATTGCTTGGAAGATTAGTCATTTAATTTTTTTTGTTTTATATGGTATCACTAGATATCCAAAATTAATATAATTTGGTTTCTGGTTAATAGTTTTGTTATCAATATAAAGTCACAGATATTATCCCACACGGCCACACGTCATATCAAAAAGGTAAGAACCAATTGCAGTGTAGTAGATACCACCGTAAAATATTATATGTTTCGTTTAGAGGATTCTACCCAACAATTTGTTGTCTCCGTCTTATACACGTACGACATACCAAATTTTCGATCACTAGTTTCAATAGTGTACTGTTAGTTTTGATATTAGAGTGTTTTGACCTACTATCGATTATTTAGATAAAAACATTATATGTGCTTAAGAGTTGGCTTTTTTTTCGATATTTTAATTTTTAAGCGAGATATGAGCATTTTTAATTTTTGATGTTTCACATACGCATATCTTGCTTAAAAATGAAAATTTCGAAAAAATGGCAACGCTCGAGCACAGATAATGTTCTTATCTAAAAGTTTTATAATAAGTCAATTCACTCTAGTATCAAAACTAACAGCACACTATTGACACTAGTAAACGACAAGTTGCTATGTCGTGCTTGTGTAAGACGGAGACAACAAATGATGGGTAGCGTCCTCTTAAATATTTAATAATAACCTGAAGTTGTCTGTTATCATATTAATGGATGATTGTCGGTGGACGAGAAAAGTTAGGAAAAAATGTTCCGGAAATTATTTTTAATGGAATGCTGACCATTATAATATAGAAACTTAATTATTTTATCATAATGTAACAAAACTCATTAGATTCTATACTGCGGGTAGGTATACCTACGCCTTAATATAATGTAATAAATAAATTTTCCATCTATTCAATTTATCTTCGCAATAATTGATCCCCGAAAGTTGCTTATCGTAATTATCAATCTGTAATAAATATAGCGGCAGGCGGATACCTATATAATATAATACTTATAAATAATGGGGGAAAATACAATTTTAATGTTTTTCCTGTACTAGCTATGCGAGCGAAGAATCCATGTAATGTCATGCGTATCCATATTATTCCTCGAGTAAACTATAACCATAATATAATAACCATATTAATGTGTATAGGTACCTAATATAATATAATGTTGTAGTCGTTGTAAGAATGATAAACGTCATTAGATACGTTTTTTTTTGTAATGAGGTTTTCTATTTTAGACGTGGCCCGATTGGTCTCCGCAAGTGTTTCTAAAACAATATTTTTTAATTAACCAAATTATCACAACGGATATTATAATAATGGAGCCAAAATAGGTTGTAAGCATATTAAACGTTTTTAAATTTACACAATGAACTCGTCATTAATACAACTATATAATAAAAACCGACGAATACGTTGTAATGAATGTATTTTTAATATATATACATATTAATTAATTAATTATTAAATTATTGAATAAGCAATAAATAATAAAAATAAACCATAAGTATCAATTGTTACAGTTTATTATAAGCAACATTAAATAAATGAGGAAAATACATAAAATCTTCTAGTAAACGGCTATATATAGTATACCTATCAGACTTTTATTGGATTATTTTTTATTTTTTTCATTTTGATGGATTAAAAATATTTAAAACTAATCAAATTATTAAATATACATATTATACAAGTTTAAAACTATAAATATTTTCAACAATAATATAAAACATTACTCAAAAATAAATAATTATATTTATATGTCATAATATGAGTTTAACACTAAAATCAGAATATCTTGTAGGTAATTATATTTATGGTCACTACAAAATACAGATAGAGTCATAACTATTTAAATAATTACGAAATATCCTCGTGAAAAATACATATAAAAATGAACAACCAAAATGAATAAATATTATTAACGCAATATTAATAGCAATAAGATTTTACAGGACTATTTTTTTAAATTTGAATGTTTATTTATTCCCCAAGTTAGAGGGTATCCACACTAGTGGGCCTCCCTCCTCACGCCATTTCATGTTTTGTACCTTACCTATCAAATGTACTTATTGTTTTGTATATAAGTATTACAGATTGTAAATATCCTATTTTTATCTAAAAACAAAATGTTTATATTTGTCAGGAAATCATACTATTATTGTCCACTAACAATTAATGCCGTATTATAAAATATTCCAACATTTTGAAAATTTCAGTGACCCCTTTTAAAGTTATATTAACTAGTTATAACTACGTAAGACTCAATCGCAATAGTTACCAGAAGTTACCGAGTTCGAATTGCCCAATTACTATAGGTGTAGGTACTGCTCGTACTTACCTTTTTCGCTGTTGACTGGAAATATTTCTAAAATTTTTCTAACAAGCACTGGCATTTTAAAACGGCCTAATACAACACCAACTGAACCTAAATATTATACATACTCAGGGCCGAATGGGGTAGTCTCGGCCCTTCGACAAATATTTTTCTACCATCATTTTTTATGATGGGCCAAGGCCTATACATTGACCAAATTTTAATATTAATAAATAATAATGACTTTATCACATTTGTTGACACTATATGCTAGTATATATAGCTGTCATAAAAATCGTAATGTGGCGTTGCGGCCATTTTATCCTACCAGTCCAAAATTTTAGCTATCTAACATTTTTGCTATAAAATATATACACGATATATTAACGTTATACATAATATAAATGGGTTTTACTGTAATATTCTGTGGGTATAAATTATACTTTATACTTTTAAATTCAAACAAAATGTCAAAAAAAAATGTCCGTTCAGTCGGCAAAGTGAACTACGAATCAATAGAGTCACTGCGTGATGCGGTGTTGTGCTCTGCAGCAATGGATGTATTTGGAAAGAGGGCACTTTACAGTTTTAAAAGTACCTATATATACCTTTACATATCTACGTATTACGTAGGTACACAGGATTTCCAAAAGTTCGCTGTAATATCATAAAAAATATTCAAATTTCATAACATATGTTCCACAAAAATATTATGTCGTCGTCGCGATAAAGTTTTTATTTTAATAATAGTTATATATATATTTTATAATATACGAAATGCCGTCTATCCGTGTCGAATCTATTTGACTTTGACGTCGCACAAATTCTTAAACTGACATCGAACGTGAAGACATTATTAAACAATTCCATTGTATAGTAGCCCTATAATAATTGCTTAGCTGTGCAGCTCCGTGCCTCTGTGTATCATCCGATTTTCCAGCTTGTAAATAAAATATATTTTATTAATATAAAGAAGCTTCTTATAAATCCATTCCGACATTTACCTGGTTATCGCGTGACGAAACTGGTTCTTAAACTCTTAAGTGTAATATATTTATAGATGAATATTAAATACTTAACCGTTCCGATTAAAAAAAAAAACCCCCCGTGTAATCGCGATCCAACTGTAATCCATTAAAATTAAAATTACGAAGGATTCACTGAAGAAATTTAATTTATAATATAAACATACCTATAATACCCGCCTACTGTATTTTGAACAATGTTGAATGTTGTGTATATAAGCAAGATCGGAATTTATGTCAATCTGGATAATATATCGTTTCCTTCCGCAGTTTATTAGTTCTCCTAGGTATATAGGTATAATATTTATATTATTATTATATCGGGTTTGATGAAAAAAATTACTGTACATGATTTTAAAAGTGTTAAATTCAATATCACCTTGCCGGATCACTCATCTTTTAACGCAAACGAAATAAGTTATAACGAATAAAAGTCGTCATTAAATCGTCGTAAAAAATAGTATACCTACCTACATAATATTATATATTATTAATGTAATAAATTGCGATCGTAAAATCTACGTAATAATAGTAAATAATAATAAAGTATTAAATATATAAATAATATTTACTTAATGAAATGTTTGGATGGTTGAATTTCATTACAGTCGAACCAATAATCGGTATAAAAGGTACACAGAAAATATTATGCGTTATCATAATATAATAATTATTAAAATATAACTACTTAGATATTATTTTTCCCTTTATTATTAATTGCCGGTCGTACATATCACATGTATCTAATTACTATAATAATCTTAATTATTTTTTACTAGTACCAGCAGCTATATGAATTCTACTACTCGCAAACGTTATCGTTTTATCAATGAGACGTGTGAAATATTGGCTGTATATAAAAACGATAAGGTATTTCTAATTTCTAAAGATCTTTTAACGGATACTATAATAAATCTGTGGCAATACAATAGCTATTTATTAGGTATGGTTTTTTTTTATTAAATCAAATTTTTTCAGAGCATATATGCAGTAAAACAGCTAAAAAAAAAATCATAATCTTTCATTAAAATATTTTCCAAGTACTTAAATCTGTTTTTTATGAGCACCTAAAATTTGAAAAACGACTCAAACACATTATTTAATAAAATCTTATTTCATAAGATGGTGTAATTTATCATTTCGTATCATATACACGACAACCCAGGTAAGCTAAGATAAGAAGTCTGCGATACAACATGTTAGAATCTTGTATTTTTGGATTGAAATTGGATTAAAGGATGTATTAGTTTCACAATCTGTGCTTTTTACTTAATAGTTCCTTTCTGAATACCCTATAGGAGATGACTTATATAGTGTTAAAAACAATTAAATATAACACGACCTGGCCACTGTATAGTAGATTAGAAATACGAATAGTTGTTTTATCCTTCAGTTCTCAGAAATTTTCGATAAAATACGAAAGAAGAAAAATACCAGCACTTCAGAAATGGTGTTTTTACACGTAGGTATCTTAATATAATAAATTTAAAAAAATACCAATCAGTATATACATATAGTCCATATTCCAGCAAAAAAGAATTTATTTTTTATTACAATTTACAGCAGCTTTTGAAAATTATTCCTTGGTATTTCTCAATTCTATTTGTGTTTTCATAAAAAATAATACATTTTATATATTTTTCCAGTCCAGGTATCTGAAACATGTATTCTTAAGAGTAATTAATTTTCATTGAATTTGAATATGATTTTTAATTTGTTTTTGTATAAACATTACCTATAATGACTTGAATATTATATGTTGAACATTTTACCAATATCAATAATAAATGATCCAATAAAAATAAAAAATAGATGATGGTACATTTAGAGCAAGATATACGAACAACAATATAGCGAGTAAACTTTTAAAATATAAAATGTATTCTTCGTTCTTATTTTATATCGTTTGGTTTTCATATATGGAATATTAGTCACAATATTGTATAATATTAGGGTACACACACGACGTTTTTCGATACTCCTGTTTTTCCACTGTTATAATGTTATGTATTATATATATAATATATAGGTAGGTACCCTGCTTGTACAAAATAATATTTAATAAATAAAGTAAATTATATATATATACATATGTGTGTGTGTGTGTGTCTGTGTGTGCTTAAATATAAATATAGTACCATGAGCATCGATTTTTTAACAATTTATTATTCCGCATACAATTTTCGAACGAAACGCCGCGGAGAGCACAAAAAACTTTCCTCTTTTTCTATTATATTATACTTGAATTTAACATAACGTACTTGTGCGTCTTTGGAAGCGTTACGAATGTCCCGGTTTCATTTCCGATACAAAATACAGTTTTAACCGGGTGAAAAAAAAAAAACAAAAAACAAACGAAATAAAAAAACAAATTTATACGTGAATAACAATACCCTGTTAGTCCGCTTGTGTTTTCGGTCATAATTTATTCAGAGAAATTCTTAAGAGGACGACAATAGAGCCATTTTTCGTAAGCGAGCGGTGCCGTCTCCGCAGTGCACGAAAAGCGATATATTTTCCACAAGCGCCCCTGCCCCCCCCCCAATCCGCACACCATCATGACCACCGACCCATCCATTTTTTGAGCAGGGTTTATGTATATATATACACACTGCAGCACATATACAGCTAGAGCACATTTCTGATACAGCAATAATAATAAAGACGGGGGCGCGCGAGAGACACAGAGATAGCTGGAGAAAAAAAGTGAAAGGAGGGAAAAAAACATTTATAAACGACCCTTATGCCCATCTCTCTACTTTTACCTTTCGGCACGACGCTGCTGCCGCCGCAGCAGTAGCTGCAGCCGCCACTGTACCACCACCGCCGCCGCCGCTGCTCCGCTTCACTCGCACCTAGTCATAAATAAAATTTCTTTAATCTCCGAAATGGAAACACGCCCGGGGTTTAATCCCCGGGCAGAAAAACAAGAGTGTATACAGAGAGAGACCGAGTGTGTGTGTGTGTGTGTGTGTGTGTGTGTGTGTGGGTACGCGACGGAAACGGAGAGAAGACGGTGGAAGTAGGCAGGCGACGCCGTTTATACGTATATACGTGGTGATAAATATGAGATCAAGAATGATGTATTCGATCAACAAGAGCAAATGCTCGGAATAAAAAATAAAAACTTTCCATTTTTTTCTTCTGTTTTTCCGCACATCAACAATAAGAACAAACTTTTAATGTATCGCTTGCCTTTTTAATCTTCGTTAGATAAATTTTTATTGCCCTCATCCGAGACAAGGGTCGTAAACCTCAGGACCCAAAGGTATTATTTGAAACTCTATACATCACCTGCGCATAGTCTCGCCTGTATCGCGGTACATTCGTGAGTGCCTATATAAACCTACTGCGTGCACCTGATAATTATAAACTCGTCAGAAATCAATTTCCTCATATATACGATTCGTTAACTACATTTCGGTAAATAACTATATTGTAGAGATGATAATAATACAAGACAGTATCAGCAATATAGATTTAGATTTGTGATTAAACACTTCACCCTAATATTATATAATAAGCGATGGAAAATTAAATAATACGCTTGTTCTACATACTTCTTACAAGCTACGACACCGACAACCGACGAAAGTACAATAATCTACATACATTTTGTAACAGAAATCTATATATAATATTATATGTAAAAACTTATAACTACATAATAAGACAAAATATTAACGTATATAAACAGGAAGTTGCTAAAAAATACCCTTAGGTTTTCTATATAATATATTATACACATACCTCAATATACGTTTGTCTTTCATAAAATGTAGACACTTTATTTTGTAAGAACCAATTTTACGGTTGTATCTGTTCATCTCTAACAATTCAACGGGTTTTGAGACTGTAAAATATCCAAAACTCAGCGGGCCCGGGGCCGTTACCAATTTATATATTTACCCTACCCGGCACTGGATCGCTTCATCGCTTGCTCCATTATGTATGCCTGCAGGTTATCGGTAAAGTAAAATATATATTATTATATTAACATTTTGTTTCGGTATACGTTAATCGTACTCGGTATAACTACTAAGTGTCTTGTCCAATATCATTGACATCAAAATCCTCCCTCATAATTCCATTGTTTGGTGTTAAACTGTCCCTGATACACAGTAGGTAGGTACCTGCAGAGGCCAGAGATAGACACCGTTTTAATAGTTATGATAATATACTACATAACAGTAATATAATATTATATAACGTCAATTTGGGCGATTCCATTACAAACTACAAGAGGGGGGAATGCTGTTGTACAGAGAATAATATGTTTCATTGAAAGTCCGATGGATTCTATATAATAATATATCGTGAGGGTCGATAGAATATCATAATCCCTTCGAAGTCAAGGATCGCCGGTAAGTCATAAAAAAAAGAACACGAGTTTGGGTTGGATTTGTGAAAAAAAAACCCTCTCCGCATATAATATTATTATCTAATATTCTAATACCTACGGTAATATAATATTATTGTATTACAGTACACAAAAGCTGCAAATCGGGGTAGAAACACGCGCGTATACGCTCTATATATTATAATCACGTCGAGTGATTTCAATATAATATAGGTAGGCCTTTAATATCGGGCGGCGGCGGCGTTCGAATAAAGGACGACGACCGGCCGTGGACAAATTATGGGTGGGGAGGCGAAAAGGATAGCCGCCGCGAGGTTAATTTATACACCTCTTGGGTCCACTTGCAGGACCGCTGGCGCCGGCGGCGGGGCCGAAAAGGTCGCCGATGATTGATACAGTCCGGCAGCTCCGCCGCCGCCACGCGTATACAATATAATAATAATATATTATATAGGTCCGCTGCGAGAGTATACAATCGAATGGAGCAGGGCAATAAAAAGGCCTCGGCGTGTTTTATTAACCTTAAAGCGGTCGTTTTATATGTATATCATAATAATATATGCCCGCACGATTCGGCTTTTTATACGTGTATATTATTACTATTATTATTATTATACTGCTGTTGTTGTTGTTGTTGTTATTATATTATCCGAGTCGTATACGCTCCGTTCTCAAGTATACTGCGCGAGCATTGAGCCGACGACAATGGGAAAAAGGGTAAACACGAACGGCGACGGCCTTATATATATTAGCAGGTGGACCGGCGGCGGCTTAATGACCCGGCAACGGTCGGTGCTCGCGTATTGTACCATTACACACACACACACACACACACACACATATACTTGTACAATATATATTTATTCAGCCCCTTTCAGTCCTCGTTTCGCAAAGTTTCGGACGAAGAGGCGGACGCGAAAAGAATATAATACGTATACGTGCACGCTCGCTCGCCGCCGACCGGTGAGTAATTCGGAATTGTTCTTCGGGATCCACGGACCGTGCACGGAGCCTTTGACCGGCCGCGTGTCCGCTCCTCTCGCCGGAAGGGTCGTTTAATCAACGACGTGTTTCACGGCGCAAAATGGTTTTCGGAACAAAAGTATAATATGTATTCGTATATTATACGGCCGACCATATAGGTGAGCACACACGCCCGAGCGAGCGCCACAACGTTATCGTCCCGAGGCCGCCGTTTCGGTCCACAAATGACCGTAGGACCGAATAACACGTGTACTTACCACCTACCACCTACCACCTACCTACCGATGTTTGTGTATATGCGTATGGTATAAGACAGATGCGAGCAAAGTTAGTTTGTAAACTATGAGCAATTAATCGCCGCGGCGACGCTCGCGTGGTCGCTCGACCGGACCGAACGCGAAGTTTGATTTCCGTCCCGCGACGTAAAAAGAACCGTAAAAGTTGAGGACCCCCCGCGCGTCGTCCCTGCATCGTCGAAAACTGCGAGTGGCCATTCGTAACGTCTGCCCCTCCGAAGCTTCAGGATCTTCCAGCTGCATATATATTATACTATATTATACCTATAGTCCGAGTATTGTAGTGTTTTCCCGTTGGCGGGGTCTCATATCCCCCACCTACCATCCACGAGCCACCCGAAAAGCCCGATTTCGCCTTCGGATTATACAGCTGCAGCAGACGTCCACCGCCGAATTTCGACGTTTTTTCCCATCGTGCCATCGTATCTCGAACCATATAATATTAGATCAGCTGTCGTAATATTTTACTCGGCGCCTGCTTTAAGGTGAAACGTTTCCGAAGAGACGTCTTGACCACCGCGACTGCTGGTGCCGCCGATGCGGTTGCTGGTGCGGTCGTCTTGTCTGCATAGTATAGTGTCATCGGATGGTGAACAGGACGTGCTTATAAAGAGTTTATCTATACAGACAAAATATCATAACAACAAAAACTACAACAAAAAGCGATATTGTGTTATTTACAACTGTGTATACCTTGTTATACAGTAATCACGTACTACACCCATCACTATAACCTGCAGATTAACCCTATCATACGTCGTATCAAAATAAAATGGCCTAGATTTCTACACTATATATAAGATATCACCTATCAGCTGTCATTATTATCGTTTATCGTTTTTCGCAAGGATTTCATTCCTTACACCAATGCAGTGTCGTGAAGAATTGGATGGGCAAATTTTTATTATAATATTTGGCTAAACGAAAAGGTAATTTAATTTATTTAAATTCGAGCCTACCTTACACTTCTGGATCCGAAATTTCATCAATAACCAATCGATATGCGCCCATCTGAAATTTGAGTCGTTGGAAAATGACGACTCTGAAAAAAAAATGCTATCACCATGAATCGAGCAAAAAAAATTTGAATATTCCAAATGTCTATAAATTGCTTAAAAAAGAAGAAATATTTTGCCAATTGCCCATAATATTATCTTGAAAATACTAATACAAATATTTGGTAAAAATATAAATTCTGTATAGTTATCTATTTTTAATACTCAAAAGTATACCAACTATATAGGTACCGGTCCATATTGATCCAATTTTCCATACCAGAAACCATGATTAAATTTAACTTCTCCAAAGGTCAGTGGTGGAAAATTTAACTGCATACAAATCATCGTAACCAATTAACAAGAAAATGGTACAGTTCGGACTTTGCCCAGAGAATTGTATAAATAGGAGGTACCTAAACAATTTCCCAAAAACGTTCTCTTTTAATTATTTTCCTTCAATAGAAAAAATAATCGCGGTTATGTTTCGTGGAATTACAATATCGAGTTTACTGGCTTTTTTTTTTCATTATCCTGCCGGACCACATCGCGAGACCTGCAGGTCAGAAAACGGCGGTGGCGGTTCAAGGCTATACACACACACACTCACATTCACTCACACTCAATATAGAGTGAAGGGTTAATTTCGCGCACACACCCTTTGCCACCGAGATTACCCTCGTGGCTTAACCCCGTCCGCTGCAGCACCACTAATTATATACGAGTATATTATGTATATATTCGCTAGTTTGTAGAGGACGACGGGTGACCGCCGTTCCGGTGGTGGGGCGGGCGGGTCCGAAGATCATTTATATTAACTAATAGCAATTAATAGATCCCAAGACGGTTGACGCTCTTTGTGTGTACCTACTTACGTATATATATAATAATAACATAGGACGGACGGCAAAAACGGTCTATGTAAGACGGTAGTCTTGCGCTCCGGTCGAATTAATAACGGAATTTACGCGTAACGTATAGACGTATATATTATGGTATTCCTGCAGAAGAGGTCGTGGACCGTAGGGTGGGTTGTTTAAATGTTCAGGTATATATGTGTATGAATGGTTATAACCGTACTCGTCGCGGCGAGGGTTGTCGGCGTGTGTATCGAAATGCAAAATTGTGCGCCCGTAAACTAATCTACGACTTTTCGAGCGGCAAAAACATCGGCAAACAAGCGCATAGATTTATACCTATAAATTATAATATATAGTACAAAGTTATCGTTTTTGTCTGATGGTCATCAAGTGCAATACGACCAACGTAGCTGAAAGTCTATAAGCGGCACAGATGATGCGCGGTATATATTATAATTTATATTGTCTTTTTGCGACTTGCAGGTGGTGACGTGGCGATCGAGACAACGATTGGAGACGATATCGCTGAAGGTTCCTACATAGTAATTTACACATAGTTATTATATCGCACTAAATCCTATAAATAGGAGTTGTTATATTATACGCGAGCAGATTATACAGTGCAAGAAAATAGACAGATTAAAATGCATAAATATTACACAATATTATATTGTATAGATTTTTCAAATTAATCAAATTTCTTATGATACCGACACGTTTTTAAACGTCTTATAAAGTATGAACGACTTGTCGGAAATTAAAAGCTTAACTAAACTTGGTGTTTAAACCGTTACTCTGTCATTGACGAGCTAAGGACAGTTTTTAAAAATATCATATTATTATAATAGGTAAAGGCGATTTTTCCCAAGATGTGTAAAATACTCATTGAACCATATTATACCTAACTTTAAAAATATGCGTACTTATATGATTTATTATTATTTGTTAGAAGATTATACTAGTCGGGTGGCACTCCTGAGTGTCTGGTGCTTGTCCGTAAATTATAACCTCCTGTCAACAATAACCATTAATCATCAAATGTATTTATTATACTTAACAATACAGTACTGTATATAGATTGTTAATAATCTTTTTAATATATAAAACATAGATTATATTGATTTTCTAGTTATTTTCTGTGTATATATTTAACCGCAGTTAAGGTATAAGTCATATTATAGTTCTTAGTTGTTTTTATCCTTCCAAGATACCTATACTTATAAATATAGATTTTACGTGGACAAACATATTCGAAAGAAATTAATAATAATCACAGTATTGACAACCATTTGGTCGGACACTGAAGTCTATAAGATATAAAATCTGAAGTAGGTGTTGTAATGATATGCTCACACACCATTATAATAAATAAACTAAAATTTTACAGAATAATAAATAACGGCCAGACTGTCGTTCGTAGAAATCGGGCATCCCTAATAAAACCACTGTCAAACCAATGTCCTACAAAAAAAGTATTTGGCGCTGAGAGAAATCTAGTTCGGGGAAGTACAAAAACCGTTGACAAAATCGCCTACCATTCGCTGGTCGGCATATCCGTGTCGTCCCTAAAACCAGTGCATGAGCACCAACCACCAAGTAACAACCTCTCAAGTCTCAAAACCGATTTCAAAGTGCGGCAATCTAGACCTTTTATGTGAGCAATAATCAGTGTGTTCATTATTTCGATTTGTGTATTTTGAAGTATTACTCTGTGTCAACTAAAACCTAAAACGTCTACAAGATAATCTACAAACATAACTGCGAATCAGCTAAAACAACATTAATATAATATTTTATATTGATTGCATTTATTATATTATATGACGTGCTTTTTTACATACAATTATATTGTACGGTGTATTTGATCCAATTCTTGAATACACGATCTCTAGAGCCCTCCGAACGCCTGGAGGAAGGTAATACCCTGATTTTACGATTTTAATATAATTATCGACAGGAGTCGTCTTTATATTTATCGTATTTTAAGTATTACAGTGTTATAAAGTGATCATATTTTATACGCATAGCTAGAAATAGGTATTTCTAGCTAAACTCGACAGTAGAGAATAGGCGAGTGCTGCAACGCTTGCTTATTATGGAGAAAATCTAAATGGAGGCCTAGCTGTTAGGATAAGTGTCGGGCGTCCGGTCCGTCTTAACCGTGCGTGTCGTAAATTTCGGATACTTTCGGTTCAAGGGATTTGAAAACTAACATTAATCGTCCCTTCCGCAAACTTCTAGTTATACATTCTATACGTATGGATGTAGCGAGAACTAGGGGAGAAAGAGTGTGAGAGAGAAAAAAAACACACCAACACCGTCGTAATTAATTAAATTAATTTTTTCCACAGGAACAAAAACAAAAAAAAAACAAATACATTTTGTACAAACACAAAGCTCGGGTAATACGTATATTGCGTACAAAGGAAAACCTTTTACCCGCAGAAAACAATGTGGAAATTTACATTCCGTTTGTTTTATGAATACCTGGAAGGGTTGGGACGGAAAAAATCCTTAGAGGAACACACGCGCGGCATCTCCCAGTAGCCACCCAAAGATATTTTCGCAAAAGTATTCATTTATATTCTTTTTTTGACCCTCTCTTTTCGGACTGCAAATGTAATTTTTTCCTGTTACCGACGTGGTCCAAGTATAGGACGTAACGAGGGTTATTATTAATATTTTCTGTTTGTTTATATATATTTATATGTGTGTGTGTGTGTGT